>JAMLFT010005584.1:0-17338 GCA_026544285.1 Pachyrhizus erosus
AGAAATTCATCTATTTTTCTTTTTTTATTTATTTCATATTTACTTATTTTCATGTCTAAATATATTGTAAAATATTTTCTATGATTTACACAGTCTTAAAAAATCAATATTAAAAAATTATGTAAATGAATATTGAATCAACTAATACAATTGAACATGTTAAATAAAAAGATAGCAGTTAATATATGCTAAATAATGAATAATGTGACATGCTCTGCTTTTACCTTTTGGTATGTAATCAATGAATAAGTAAGAGTACATAAGTTTATTTTTATCTATCTAATAAAAAATTTGTTAGCATTATTCATATGATCCTGATGAAAGTTTAATGAATTAAGGATAACATAAGATTGATATGACTTATTATTGTAATATATTAATTTTAGTATTTTATATTGTTAAATCATAAAAAAAAGAATACAATTTTAAATTAAGATATATTTTTACAATATACACTTTAATACAAACAATATCATTATAAATATAATATGATATTATATAAAAATGATCTATTAAGTAAAAAATATTAATAATATATATTTATTCAAAAAACTTAAATTTAAAAAACAAAAAATATTAAATTAGATTAAATCAATCTAAAATTTCATCCTAATTCGTCTTTCAAATATATCAGATTTAATAAACCTTAACTTAGCCCGATTAAAAGGCTAATAGGATTTTGCTATACCCTAAAGTCCAAAAAATGAGGCAGCTTGCTTCAGGGGTGTATCTCAATTCTCATTTTCATAAAGTTTAACTTTAAATCCATCTTGCATTATAAGTTTAATTTTTTTATTTTCAGACACCCAAACGTCTTTTTTATTTTATGGTGTATATCTTATAAAATTTCGTATCAAAACATTTTTTCTTTAATTATTTATTTAATAAAATTGATTTTTTAACTATATTATAAATTATATTTTTAAATTAACATTGATTATAATAGCATATTTAGAAATCATCATTAAAATAATATTTTATTAATTAAACTAGTTTTTAAATATTGTTAAACTTACAACTTTTAAAACTATGCACTTTCACCGCATGGCTAGTCTGGATATTCACCCCATAATAATAATAACAACCAAATAACAATGATTATACACCAGAAGAAACGACAAGGGTGCAGAACACAGAAAAGACATAGAACAATAAATAAATAAGTGAGAGGATTACATAACAAAAATGCAGGAAGGTGAACTCTACACATTTACAGCGCAACATATACATATATGTTACCTTGACAGTTTTGTCAGCTGTTGGATTAACTTTGTGCTAGGTCCGGTTACCAATTACTTGTCAACAAGGCGTAGCACTGATATATTAATATGCGCTGGACACTTTAACACACTGGAATATTTAATATGTGTAGTTGACTGTTGTTAGATACCAATAAAATTCACACTGGACACTTTGCCAAAATGTTACTTTCTACACCAAGTATCCACTCACAAATGATAGTATTCACTCGCTCTGGTACCTCATCATGCGGACAATGACCTGTAATGTCATAAAAAATGGTTCAATTTGAATAAAGTTTAAGACACCTTGTTATATAAAAGTACAAATATATAAAACTCTAGCTACCAGCCTACCAGCGTCTAACTCCTTAATTATAACTCCATCACAGTGTTCTTTAAGCATGGCCACCTTGGAATTGGAGTCAGAAATTGGGTCTTTCATCCCCTAACAACAAAGAAATCAATAACAATATATGAATATCAGAATGATTATCAAACATATTATTCCATCTCTTTTTTTCCCATAATATTTCATATTCACTTTATAATACCTGTATAATTAGGACCTTCTCCTTGACATCTTCAAGAAGAAAGTTAACAGGTATGGAAAGATTAAAGCTAAAGATGCTTTCCAACACCACGAACACGCCAGGATCATATGACTTTTATATGTTAAGGAGATTTCAAAATGAATTGTGTGTTAGAATGCGAAACTTGCTGATGCAATACAAATAATTTAGATTCTAAAAATAGAGGATACTGCTCTTAGTATTTCATTTATAAGCCAATCATTTACTCTTTCAACCCTCTGCAAAGCAAACAGAATCACATCATCAAAACAAATGTATAACAAATATGAGATTTGAAAATTAGCAACAAAATTACACTTACTGTTGGATAACATTTCTTAAGTAGTTCTTGAGTTCTTAGCCTCAAGTAAAATAGAAGAATGCGAGAACCCATCCAGGAAGCTCCTGAAGTTTGTCTATCCTGAATCTTTATAAGAAGACAAAAAAGAAAATTTTAAATTAGAACTAATTATGTTGTTCCAATGCTAAAACAAACTCAAACTATGACAAGAAATGCTTCAAGAAATTAACGAAACCCAACTTCTAAGATCCATTTACCACTTTATTATTCACTTTTGGATGTTTCTCTCTATTCAAGAAAGCTATCCAGTCATGATACTTTTCCAGTAAACACTTAAGATTTTAAGATCTAGGGATCTGATTTCTAATGCAAGGAATAAACAAATGATACATTATTAGAAAGATAGGACATAACGGACACATTTGTACGGCTCTAACAAGCACATATCACACATCAATGGCAGCAAAAAGTTAACAATGGCAAGAAGTAAAGTGCAGTTTTTTGGGAAAAGCCAATAGAAAAAACATATTATCTTGCAAATGTTGTATGAACTCGAGTTATTCTCAGTTACACTTACTGTAGACAATGGTATGAAGGAATATCTTGGAATGACATTGCCTGCACTGTTGATCAAAACAATGGATTTGATCAAATCACTCCAAATACGAGCAACAATGGCAACAAGATACCCTGGACTACGGAAATGTAATTATTAAATGATCGAATCATCAACAAGAGCAAGAATAAACAGGTATAAAAAATTATATACAGGAACCAAGTTACTGAATATTTTTTATGGCAAGGTACCCAATTATGTTTAAATCGTACCACCAATTGAGTTGCCAACAAGGTGAACTGGTTCACCCACAATATCAACAATAAAATCTCTCAATAGTTCAGCCCACAAGAGTTCAGTATACACAACATTTGGCTTTTCTGATTTGCCAAATCCTAAAATGGTAATGGCCCAAACTCGATTTCCTGATTCAGCTAAACCATGTATGTTGTCTCGGTAATGCTCCCAGAAGGCACCAAAACCATGCACAAGAAGAATAGCAGGACCATCTTCACCAGCAACTGTATACTGAGAATATCAATTTATACAAGAAATTAGCAGGAAATTTTATAAATATTGTAGTGCTAAGTATTTCAGGTTCTAAACTCATTTCACTGAGAAGAGAAAATTGAGCAGGCTCTTGAAAAGGGTACTTAATAGAAAATCAAATATTGACCATGAATCAATCAATTAAATACCTGGATAAGAAATCCTTTCCATTTCCATATCCGTGTTGAGTGTATTCCGTCATTATTTATCTGATTTTTCAAAGCCATAAGCCAATACCACTATGACACCAAAAAAAATATATTAATCATTTGATAAAAGAAGAAAAGAAAAAAGGTCAAGGCAAGTACCCTGGTATTACAGATAAAACATAGCCAAATCAATAAGGTACATAACAATTTTGTACTCAAACACAACATAACAATTATAACTAGCACCTCCATTGAGCACACAGCGTCAACTGCTGCTGCAATTGTGACAGCTGAATATCCAAAGGGTGATAAGAAACCTGCATTTCGTTCTTTCTCATATTTGGTAGCTTCATAATGTACTCTTCTTCTAGATATAATGCCAAGAGATAGGGAAGGACCAAATAGTCCAATAAATGATGCTCCATTCCGACTTTCAGAAGCACGCACTTTTTCATGTACCCTGCACAAATTTAAAGTAGAGGTATATTTCATGACATGTAAATTTGTAATTTTTATTTTATGACTTCAATAGCAAAATTTTAGAAACTAAGCAAATAAAACAAAAATTAAACAAGTATTATAGAGACCAAGGAGAAAGAACACATTGTTAGTCTTAATGAATTAATCACTTCAGAGGAACAGACCAAACAGTAGACTACGAACATTGCTGCATGATTGTGAGGTTAACATGAGCAATGCGCAACACACTTGTTATCCCTTCTTACTATACAGCGAAATAGAACGTAAGAAAAGAAAGGAGGAAATGTTTACATACCAGAAAACCAAAAAAGGGACACATTATAAGGCTTTTTTATATTTGAGGACACGTTTCCTTAAAATGAAGAGAATAATTAGAGTCCAACTATAAAAAATTACTTTCAGCCTCCATACTTATAAGAAATTTACCAAAAAACAAAAATGAAACAAAAAATTCAAAAGATAAGTTGTCTACATACTCTTGCCAGTCATCACGAGCTGTTCCCTCTAAATATCTCAGATATGCAGCCAATGCATTCAGTACATTGTTTGTATTACCTCCTACAACATTTCCTTTTTGCGTCACAAAAACAGATCCTTTACGTTCCCTTGATTCTGTTTCCCCAAAGCTAGATCTTCTTTCAATGCTATCGCCAGATTTCAATACTTTGTTACGTAAAAAGGTTTCAGCAGATGTCTCCTTAATTAAACTCCAATTCTCTCCTGATTTCCGTTCGTTGCTAGTCATAAATCGCTTTATATCAGCATATGAGGGAAGAACACCTAATTCAATGAACAATTATTACATAACTTTTGGCAACATTATAAAGTACAGGAAATTAAATCGATTCATTAAGAAAAAAAGTAATATGTCCAATAATCTTCCAAAAACAGACAATATCAAAAGAAAGCATGCATAAGGAAAGCCATCCACCACAGAACTCACCCCAGTCTAGTTCCACTTCTGCACCAGGTAACGTTGACATTGACAGCTGAAGTGGTGTGATAACAGGGAGTCGAAGTTTCTTAAACTCGTCATATGATGCAGGAAGATTTTCCAGATCCTATGTAATAGTAACAGTGGCAACAATAATAATTCAATCAAATTCAAACATGACAGAAATACTAAAAAATCAAAGAATCACTTCAGTGACATGAGTTCAACACTTTATGTTATCAACTAAATCAAATCAAATCAAATCAAACCAAACCAAACGAACGAAGCAAACACAATTAGTAACTAACAAGTAACAACCTAACACCTGCCTTTACATCATAAAATGGAGTTTGCCATAATTCAATCCTTGGACTCCCTTGTGCAACTGTGACAGATTTCAAACTCTGCTTGACCACATCTATGATGAAACGTAGTTCATACTCCACCTCTTGTTCCGCAAACACACAAGTGGCTTTGACCTGTTCCGTCCTGAGCGATGAATTTACTTAATAAAAGGAAAGACATGAATGCAAAGTAAATTAAATTAAGCAAGCAAATGCTAACAAACTAACTAACAAAGTAACAACCTCTGTTGCAAGTTGCTGAAGGACATTCTCGGCATTGCCGAATCTGATCATCAAATCGGAACCGCGATCCTTCAACGACTTCTTCAAATCTTCCACGGCAAGCAGAACCAGTTCCAGTGTCTCATCGGAAAAACCTACAACGGCGTCGTAAGATTCGATAGTGATATTGAGTTCGCAAACACAAAGCTGAAACATGGTTACTCACGAGAAAGAATGCGGTGATCGAAGACGTAAATAGGAACCAGTGATCGAAATGTGGAGGCGGCGAGGAGCGCAGGGTGATCATCGGTTCGGAGATCGTGCTTGAACCACAGAATGGCCGTTCCAGTTGCCGTCGTCGAACAGTAGCGTCGAGTTGAAGATAAAGAACGGGTGTTTGGGAACGAAGAAAGTGAAAGTGAGGGAAAATGAAAAGAGAAGTGAGGGAAAGTGAGGAGAGCCATGAGGCAAAGCCAAAGAGATGCAATGCACAGCACTTAATTATATAATATTTATATTAAATTAAACTTGCAAAAAATAAAAGGTGCTTATCGTGGTACCGGGGAGACTACCGTTTGGGTTCAAAAATTCGAGGCTCTGCATTTTTTGGTGAACATTGCAGAATACAGATTATAAATGTGGTGGACAAATATCCATACAAAATTTGTTGACCACAATAACTCCATAATCAAAAGGATGCTGGCCACCACTATTTGTTGTACGGAACTTCCTTCAACAAAATAGGCGGCAGAGTGATTTTAGGCATAACTTTAAAAATCTTCAACCACTGATTGTCTGTTTTGTCGGACCTGCAAATCTGTCCTCCAAAATTAAAAATAGGGTTAATTATATTTTTGTATTTCCAATTCTTATTATTTTATAGCAATTTTTATCTTTGATAAATTAATTTGATGTATCTTATTTTTATTTTTTCTAGAAATTATAAATTTTATCATTTGTTAGTTTTTTATTAATTATTTACAAAAATTAAAAGTAAAATTTATTAAAAAATAAAATTTGTCAAAACTAAAAAAACTAAAAATAAAATACAATTATACTAACATGTCACATTAGCTAAAATCACAAAAAGGAAATTTTTTAACTATTTTTAAAAATAGACAATAAAATATGCTAAATTAATTTATTGAAATAAAATTTACTAAAAAAAGTTAAAAATACAATTAAGTCTTAAAAATAATGGTTAATTATATTTTTTTTTTTGCTTTTAATCTTTTATACTTTTTTTAGTTTTTAAACAAATTTTTTTAATATTTTTGTTCTTATATTTGTTATTTATTGATAATTTTAATGTTTTTGTTACATAAAAATATTTTTTTATAATCATATTGGCAGACAGTAATTTGTCATATTAAGCTTAATTAAACAATCATACTTAATTCTAAAATAAATAATATTTTTAAATTTTAATCAATTAGTATAAACATATGATAAATTAAAAATATAATTTATTAAAAAATAATATGATAATTTATTGTATTATTAATATAGTTATTATATCATAAAAAACATTGTTCCATGACGAAAAATTAAATTAGTTAAGAAAGAAAAATATAAAGACTAAAATATTAAAAAAAAATATTTAGAGATTAAAAGTAAATTTTTTAAAAAATAAAGATAAAAAATATAGTAAATATAAAATATTAAACACTTCAATGTATGCCTAATTTTAATGCAAAATCTTTCATTAATGAATTCTATAAATTTCTTCGTACGTCTGTTTCAACTAACAGAAAAAGAAAATAAAAATAAAAAATAACAATAAGTAAGGTCTGCTAACATATTATTACCCGTCTTCTAAACTTATTTCTATAAGTGTGAGGTAATAACTTTAATCTTTAACTTCATAGTAATTTTTTACCTATGTATTTATACTCGTACTTACATCTACAACTCGCACTTTACTTACACATGAAATAGTGAAGACAGTAGTAGAGATTGACATGAATTTTATCCTCGTGGCCCTGTCCTTATAAAACACTAGGTGAGTTTGAATTTGGATTTAAAGGAGGTAAGTTTATGTTTTTTAAACTCATCCCCATTTACACTAGATTTTATCATATTAAAGTAAACTCGTGAAAAATTCATCACATTTTTTATTTTTATTTATTTATATTTTTTAAATAAATTATATATTAGATTATTAATTATAATTTAATTCAAACGGTATATAAAAAATAAAAAATAGGAAATAACTTTAAACTAAAAATATAAGAGTTAAATTATATTTTTAATAAAATTTATAATTTTAATTTTATTATTTAATTATTTTCATAATTTAAATTGCTTAACAATGACTAATTTAAATTTTTAATTTTTACAAAAAATAAAACATACCAAAATAAAATCTTAATTCTCAGTAAATAAAAACTAGAACTCAAACCTAGTAAAAATAAGTTTTTCAATCAAAACTGGATGGAAGTAAAATGACTATCACAAATTTAAATTTATTTATCATATTTAATACAAAATCAATATAAAAAGTCAATTAAAATCTACAACAAAATTTAACATTTATTTTTAAATCATCAAAACATAACATTAAATCATTTAAACATAAGTTATAAACAAACATTAGAAAATATAATTACTCTTAATTATCAATGTTTCAATTCTTAAACTTCATTAAATCTAACAATAAACTACAATAACTAATTCCTAAACTTTAAGATTTGGTTCAACTGTAATTGAATTATAATCGAATCAATATTAATAAAATAATAATAATTAAATAGTTTATAAAATAATATTAAATAAATATAATACCACATTATTCTTCAACACTACAAATTAGACGGGGCGTAACCTTGACTTTTGGAATTTTGAGTGTAATCATGGCATGCTAGAATAAAGCAGTGTGTTAAGATAAAAACAAAAATATAAAGCTGCGTCTGTGTCTGTGTGGTGTGACCCTTTTCACGGCGGTGGCAGAGGAGGAGGAGGAGGAGGAGGAGGAGGAGGACACCTATGACACGTATTGGTGCTCATGACCATGATACTAACAGTAACAGCAGCAGTAGCAGTAGCAGTAATAGCGTGGGACAATCCCTTTTCAGAGTTTGTAGGCATACTCGCATAATCAAATCATCGAACCATGTCTACAAGCATCCCTTGTTCCCCACTTCCGACGGCGATGCCGATCACTCTGACACAGTTTCTGTCGATTCCTTGTTTGGGCCCCTTCCTTCTGAGTCTGAGATTCAAAATGCTCTCACATCTCTTCAACAGTAAGCAGCCTTCTTAAATTTCTTTAAATTAATTGCACATGATCACTTTTTTTTTTTTTAGCTTTATCACAGTGCGTGCCAAATTATTGGAATGGGATATCTAGCAGAATTGATGCCTTTTCTTTTCCTTACTGTTTTTGTTATTGCAATATTTCGCTATTTTGATTTCTGCAATGTCTTTCTAACAGTAACAGCTATGCCTAGCATAAAGCATAAAAACACTTTCTATATGTTTTTAACCATTTTATTTATGTGCAGGGCCTTTGGGACTGCTTCACGTGTCCAGCATGTTAGGAACATACGTTATTACGAATCGGACAATGAAGTAGGGCATGCCACAAATACTTCTGCAGATGGATCAGAGACAGACTGGAAAGAACCCTCTCTTGTTTCGTATAATCCAAGAATGTTACAAGCTGATGTTTCTGATAAAGCTACTTTTGCAATTCATTTATTGCAGAATGATGCACATGTTCAGGTGCAGTTTATGGTCTATGACTCTTATTTTAAAAAAGAAACTCAAATGTTTGTATACAATTTTTATTAATAAAATTTTAATTTTATTTAATTTATTTAATTCGTAGAAACATGTTATCTGCATACAAATATATTGAGGGCAGAGCTTTGTATGTTCTGTTTATTTTAGAATTAAATTAAATGACCTTGTACTATGATGGCAACTAACAACCGGTTTCCTACTGGGCTTGATGTTAGCCTCAATATTCATTCAATCATTCTTAGTTAATCTTTTGTCAAAATGAGTGACACAACCTGCTGTTTATGGTGAGTTTCTGGCTAGGTCAAACAGCTTCTGGTGGATTATGTTAGAAGCCCCTGATCATAATAAACCAATATATTCATATTTTTCAAAATGGAAAATGTAATATACATGGTTTCCTACTGGGCTTGATGTTAGCCTCAATATTCATTCAATCATTCTTAGTTAATCTTTTGTCAAAATGAGTGACACAACCTGCTGTTTATGGTTAGTTTCTAGCTAGGTCAAACAGCTTCTGGTGGATTATGTTAGAAGCCCCTGATCATAATGAACCAATATATTAATATTTTTCAAAATGAAAAATGTAATATACATGGTTCTGCATTATAGACTACTACTTTAGTAAATTAAGCTTTTGGCTTTTTGACATGTATTGCACTGAATCTTATGTGTACATGGGGAAATATATTGAGATTGTGTACTGTTATTAAAAAATTATCGTCATACTGCAGAGGATGGTAAAATCATTATCATCAGACAAATCTGTTTGGGATGCTGTACTGAATAATGAAGCTGTACGGGAGCTAAGGAACGCATTAACTGCAGGTTGGTTTGTAAGTATTGCATACTGAAATAGTTTAACATGTGGAATTGGTTTCTTTTTTATTCATACTTACTATAAATGTAAATATTTTCTTACTAATAACTAAAACATAGTATCTTGTGTTGATTATATGGTAGAAACATGATTTCATTTTTACTTTTGTTACATGTTGGACGTGTTACTTCGACACTTTCCACATCTATATCGGTATGACAATTTGATTAATTTGGACTTTAATTTTGCAGAGAGAGATCATAATTCAAATGGAATGGCTAACAATGACTCCCCTAATACAAAAAATGTTTTTATGCGCATATCTGGTGCTGCAAAAGCCAAACTCATGGAAGCAATCGAGAAAATTACAAAGATGGTGAAGAAGTTGTTTCAAAATGCATGTCACTTGAAAGCTGCATATGCAGGAAAATCTAATTCATTCAAAAACAAGCTGAGCGTTTCTGTCATGCTTTCCATAATGATCTTCCTAATGGTGATGGTGGATCGTTTCTAATAATCTAATTCATTCAATGAGAAGCTGACAACTTCTGTCTATAGCTAGGGCATGTCATAGTTCAAAAATGTAATTACAATTCTCTTTGAATGTTTGGTTTTATTTTTTATGGGTAAAACTTTAGGACTGGGATGCTTAGTGTTTTTTTGTCCCTTTTTGCTTCTTGTGAAACAAAAAAGATTGAGGTTTCGCTTCTTAATAGACAAAAAAAACTGAGTAAGCTATGATATGGTGCATGAATTCTAGATATAGTCTTTGCATATTATCCGCGAGATTGATTACAGTTATGACATACTCACTGTGCCTTGAACATTATTAGCTTGGCTTTATTTTCTATATGTCAAGTGAATTTTTTACTCCCATAAAATAATGTAAAAAACAAAAAAGAAGAAAAAGTACCGTTCAAAAAACCTTCTAAGCTTAAGTTGCCATACCTAGTGTGGTTTGCCTACAGTGGGTTTTGATGTTACAAGCAAAGTATGCCCACTACGTATGTTAATCTCCAAACTGGTGTGGAGAAATCTGGCAGGGCTTTTTAATTCTCTTCCTTAATAACAATTCAATCCTTGTATTTTTATTTTTTAGTTACCACGATATAGGATTATGCTGACTCAAATTGAAATGTCAGTTGCAGCGGGAATAAGTTAGGATGGAGATTTTGAGGGGTTCTTTTGCAAAAATAATTACCAAAAAAATTATAGGTGTCTTTACAGTCTGCATACAATCAAAAGATCAAATCCATTGACGCAAGTGAAATATTATTGATACTTGTCAACGACTTATTTTATCATAAATAGAATAACACTATCTTCTAACCAAGCAATAACAAAAAAAATATGTTCAATTTTTCGGTTGATATTTCATTAATGTCAAATGCTAGAGGTCCAGTATCCAATTTGCACTTGCCAATGGGCAGTGGCTTTTTAGTCACAAATATTCACATAAGCCGAGAACGTACTTTACTATCCCTGTGTGGCGCATTAGTCATATTTGTCTTGAGTGTTTTACAGTTCAATTGAATCAAGATCAGGAACTACAACAACCCTTTTGCTAAGCTCGCCAAGATTGCAGCAATGTTTCTGTGCAGTGTTCACCACCACAATATCTTGAGCAAATACACAATTAGAACCTGGAGACACCTGTAAGAGAATCAAAATTATATATGCAATAACTGAAGTTACAAGGTAAAATAACTAAAATATTGGATACTTTTTTTTTCCGGGATCTACCACTTTATCATCGCATATTCTTCAATTAAATTGGACTCACAAGGGAAAAAATAAACTGACTATGCACTTAATTTAGTAGACATAATAAATTGAGGAGATGGGCAAATAGCAAAGGGTACTTTAAATTTCAAAAGTATGGGCAAATAGCATTCTTACGTCGAACAGTGTTTCTCCTAGTTTTAGTTTGATTGCTCCACTCTTGTACACCAGCATTTTGCCCATATACCCCCTTGACAACTTTTCCAAGGAACTCTTTGACTTTGTGGGCTCTCCCGATACTGCTGATGTACCAATTTTCTCCTTCCCCTTATTACTCTGCTTGTCCAAAGGCAGAGTAGTAGGAAACTTAAAGAAAAGCATCCTTTGTTGCGCACTCTTCTCCTGTTAAAAAATTATCTATGCATTATATCACACTTTCTGCTGTGTAATGTTTGTACAATTACTTTATTATATGTCAATAAAGACAACTAACCAAGAGCCCGAGTTCTGCAGCAGAATTAACAGTGTTCTCATCATACTCCGTACTGGTAGCAACTTCCCCAAATTCTTTCTCATCAAGAATTTCTATCACAGTAAAAATTCAATACATGACTGTCATTCTTAAAGAAGCATCCTTTGGAGACTTGCAAAAAATATATCTTAACAGAGTCACAGTGTAAAAGTATCCTTCGGGATTTTATCAGTATAGTTCATAAATAATAATTCTATTAATAGATCATTTGTTTATGTATATGAGAGCAAACCTGGATCTCCAGAATTTGGCTTCCTCAGAGGAAGAGTAGTAGGATAGTAGGAATTTTCATAATCCTGTAGTTAAAGGTTCAAATGCTTAGATGTACGAGAAAGGTACAGATAAGAATAGAAAAGATGAGGGATGACAATTTCTCACCCATGGTTCCTTGTACTCTCCTTTGATTTTCCTGGCAGATCCATTAGTGGTATCATCATCATCAGTAACATCTATCATGCAAGTATCATTTTGATCCTCAGTAGCAACTAAAGAATGTCTTACACGAATTTTCTCATTAGCAAAATATTTAGATGGTGAGCCACTGTTTGTGCCACTGTCTACAGATTTACTTGTGCCATATGTCCTGAGGGAAGGTGATGAACCTCCAGGACTGAATGCAACTTCCACGCTAGCTGCAAGTTTTAAACACCGAAAATAAGCAGCAAACAAGTTGAAGGTAATTTATCGTTGTCCAAATGATCGGCTAGTATTTTCCATGGTAAAATGGTTTAGACAAATATAAAAAAATCCAACAAAGCAACTTCTTTGTTAAACAAAAAGCATAACATATTTCATGTAGATGTACTACATTTCGTTTGAAACTATAACCACGCTTTTCCATTTACACAGATACTAACTATACTCTCCACACATAGCAACTATCTTTAATTTCAAAAACTTCAACTTTAACCACAAAATATTTCAAAAAGCAATGCAACTATCATTTGAAATAGAGTGATTAATAATGTTCTACAATGCTTTTCATATTTTCAACGATGTCTTTTGGCATGTAAGGTTATGAAAACAAACGACAGATAACGTTTTGCAAAACTAACGAAAATTTACAACCAAAAACTAATGAAAATTTACATTTTCTTTCGACTTTAGGCTCACGTTTTGCAAGATTTTCCTGCAAACGAAGATAAAAAGCAAATTAGTGACACTTTAGCATTAAGGGAAAGGAAAAAGAACAAATAAAAGGAAGGAAAAAGCCTCGTTAGCTTAAGATAACAATTGCTACCTTTTGATATAAATTAACCAAGCTAAATCCATGTACTCTTTATGGCAACCTCATTGACATAGAGCTTGATATAGTGCCAATGACAATATTATTGGGAGCTGATGTAAGGATTAATAAAATACTAACTTCTCAGAAAGTTCCCTGACAAACAGTTTAGCTATTCTCTGCGACATTAAACTCCTTATCCTCAATATATATATATATATATATATAAAGGTGCAAGTTTAGATACTTTTTAATGTTTTTACTCTTCTCGCTCCCTCTCACATTTACTTTCATCTTTTTTATTTTTATTTTTTAAAATAAATTTCACTTTCTTAACATGCATTTTATATCAACTAAACAATTTAATTTCTTATTCTTTTCGATCTATTATTTTTAATATCTTTAAATTTAATTTAATTTTAAATACTTTTTAAAAAATTATCAATAATTAAAAATAACAATACATCACAATATAAATAATTTATTATAAATTTAAAATATAATTTATATACTAAAAAATATTTATCATAAATTTTAACAATAATATACTTTATTTATTTAGAAATATTTACTTATTATAAATTATAAATTTTAATTGTATAAAATACTAGTTATTTATTAATATACCTAGCTCGTGCAATATTACCTTCTAGTGTAACTGCATCTTTGAAAAGCTCTCACACGAATGTGTATTTGGTATTGATTATTTTTTGAAGAAAAAAATTCTTTTTTTATGTTTGAAGTTCTTTACGTAAATTTTTATAACAAACTTTTTTTAATATAAAAAGGTCATAATTCAAATTCACACGTTATAGAAGCATACACAAAAATTGGTAAAATTGTTAACCTTTCCCATTATTTATTTACACTCTTCACTAACTATATTTAGTTATAAATTCGAAATTATGCTAAATTAAATTTTGACAAAAAGAATTGAGGAATTCCTTTTTTAAGAATAAAAACAGTAGCTAAAGAAGGGTGTGAATAGACAGCTAGTTTTGACTAAATAATTCACGTATATAAATATTCTGATTTTTATTATAACCTCTTTTTCCTAAAAAAAAAATCTCCAAAAATATAAATTGTGCTTCTGGTGTTGAAGACAAGGGATATATACTTGTTGTAATTTTTATAGTTCATTTTTGGCTATCCGATCTAAGACGGAAATTTAGGGGTGAGTTCTTTTTCTTATTTGGATTTTGATTTTCTGAGTGACGAAACACAAGTTTATAAACTAAAAATTAGGAGCACAAAAATGAACACGAAATGAAAATTCATGATTAAAGAGACTTACATGTCGACGCAAGAGAGCTCGAGCCAGTGTGTTATCTTCGTTTTGTTTATCGTCGGGTTCGCTGCATCGAAGCAATTTCTACAATCAGACAACAATTTTTGGAAAACTCTATTCGGAATTTAAAGTGAAATTGCTGAATTACGTTTTGGGAGCTTGGATTTTGGGCTTCCTGGGGTTGTACTTGAGCTGAATCAACACAACAAACATCAATTTCAATTTCAATTTCATTTTCAAAGAAAAAGAAGGATTTGGTGTATGTCAGTACCTTCCGGGCTCTTGAAGAGCCCTGATCTGGTGGATCCATGGCGCTGCAGTTCAACAACACTAAGAACAAAGCCAACTCAAAAAAACATCTATTTTGACGAAAAAAGGCTTCGAACCCGTGCCCCCCCTCAAGATACTGCGGACTCTACCACTACACTGATAGCCCAATTTATGAGCTAGTTGCCACTTTAAATTATAAGAAGCTAAAGCTACAATAATAACACTAATTAATATAAATTAAAGAGTTACGTAAGTTAAATAATTGTGATAAATAATAGCATTTAATATCTGACGTTAATTCAAAAAGTATGAATATCATCTCTAAAAAAGTACATGTTGGAAAGTAAAAACTAATCCTTTTTCAGTTATAAGTATAGTTAAATTTTTTATATTTACACTCATCATTGATTTGATATTTTTATATTAAAAACGATCATAAATGAAATGATAAAAATTAGAAGTTAAATCTATGAAATAATATAAGCATTAAAAAAGAATTTTAATTTTTTTAAAGAAAAATAAATTATAAACAAAAAATAAAATTTTTTATTAAAAATAATTGTAATCATAATAAAATAAATAAACACAGGAATGCACACGTAAGGGTAGAGTTATGAAGAACATATGAAAAAAACACACATAAAATAAAAAAAAAATATGTATATAGTGAAAAAGATATTTTTAAATGAGAGAAAGAATTAAATTTAATCCTACAATCATATGTGGATAGTTAAAAATCAATGTTATATGGACGATTTTAAAAGTTATGTAATTTTTTATAAAAAAATCACATAATTCATATGTTTTAATCTTGAATATATTAAGGAATTTTAATTAGAAGAGAGTGAGAAAAATGATTCAAGAGTCAAGACCATCAAATCAAATCAATAAAAAATAAAATTAAAAGATAAAATCATATGATATTTTTAATTATTTATATAATAATTAAATAATTTTTAATTCTAACCATTCATGTTGACCTTGTTGACAGGTGGCATGGAACATACACAAACACACAAATAATCCTCTCTTACAAATATTGTTCATTATTATGCAACCAGTAAATAAAATCTACTGTTGGCACTAAAATACTTAAAAAAACAAGTTATAATAAATATCTTTTCAAACTTTCTAGTAAGCAACATTATTGCACTTTCCAATTAAATGTATGACAATTTTAATGCACCTTAATTATCCTTTTATGAAAGCATCGTTAAGCCCTAGTTTTTATGATGAACCAACACTTAAACAATATCCAATAAAGGAGGAATTTGTATTGTTTGTGAACTTTGTGAAGCTAGCAACAATTTTCTATTGCTTTCATAAACTATACTATTGTTGAATTTTTCAACTTTTAGACTATTTTGTGTATAGCAACTATATGCAAAAGCTACAAATGGTGACTAGTTGGATAGTGTAAAAAACAAATGTGCAACTTATGAATATGTGACACATTATTAGTTAAATTAAGCGTTGGTATGTGCTTGTAATCATTAAGACATAAAAGCTTGTCTATTTGAATTATCCCAAACGAAAAATAACTTCTGGACATCTAAAGGCTAATTAATGTAAGAAAAAAGAAAAGATAAAATATAGATATAATAGGTAATTCAATAAATAAATAAATAAATATTAGGTCATTTTCAACTTACTATTTTTTTATACTTAAATGAATCTTGTTATTATACATGTTAAACAATTTTTTTTTTCCAATCAAACAACTTTAAAAACTTTATTAAATGGGTCTCATAAGTAATAGTATATCTCTATATTTCATCAACATTATCTTAATCTTCAAATAATATTTTAAAAAATTCTTAATTATGAAACAATAAAATTAAAAAAAAATAATGAATAAAGTTTGTAAAATTAAAACACAACCTATTTTCACAAATTAAATTTTAATTAAAATAATAAAAAAATATATAAACAATAAAAATTACATGATTAAAATATCATTCAAGTTTGATTATTATTGCACCTAAAACATTATCATATATTCTCCATAAGATTTACTTGAAGTTGATGATAAATTTATCTTTTACAAATAAGTACTTTTCTTTATAGATTTTGCAAGATTTAAATAAGGATTATTACATACTTTAATTGTTAAGTTGAGACATAATTGTTAGGGTAATTTATAAGAATAAAGTTAAAAAGTGATGTATTAACAATAAAATAAAGTGATTTCTTATCAAATCACAAATAACTTTTGGTATAATTTTTATGTTGCATTTGGAAGAAAATTTTTAAAAAGGATAATTAATCTTTTTAAGAAATATCAAAAGCTTAGTAGTGAAATATGTTGTTTGGATAAAAATTTAAAAAGAATTTAAAATTTTATTTTTTTATGTAAATATTTTAATTACTTAAAATTATAAAATTTTAAATTTCA
>JAMLFT010005585.1:0-17338 GCA_026544285.1 Pachyrhizus erosus
AAATTATACTTTTAATTTAAATTTTATAATAAGAACTAAATATAGTATATTTTATATTATTTTTGTGGTCTAATATTTTTTATATTAATAAAAAAATATTTAATAAATGAAAGAGAATAATAATTTTATTGAATATAATATAAAATAATTATAATATAAAAAAATAAAAACGATACTTGTTTTTACATAATAATTAAAATGGGTAGGAGGAGGAAGTATATTAAATAATAAAATTCAGAAATTGTTGAAGTAATGTTATTTGTCTGCATCCAAAGTAATTGGAAGAAAGGGTGTTGCGTTCAGAAAATTGAGTGATGGAGATGAGTCCATGTGACCCTTGGCGAACACCAAAGGAATAGAATCCAAAAGTCATTTGACCTCTGCACTGCAAATTGTAGGGAATGGATGGTTTGGGACCTTACGATTCGTCGTCAACTTTGTGGCGCCGCAATTCATGACACTATCTCTGCTCCACTCTGCTATCATCCCGATAACTATCTCACCACCTTTTACTATACAATTATTTTCATTTTTTAATATTATCTCTTATTTTATTACAAGATATAGAATAAAAGTATGATTTCATTTTTTTACAGGATCTAATTTAAAATATTTTTTTCTTAAATCAATTTTAAAATAACATGATAATAAAAATTATTTCTCATTATTTATTATTTTTATTTAATTCTTTTTTTTAAATAATTAATTTAAGATAAATTAATATTTTTAATTTAAATAATTACCTAAACCCTAAACCCTAAATCTTAAACGCTAAAAATAATAAATATGTTCTTAATTTGTATTATTATTTTGATTTTTTTACTGTATAATACTATAAAAAAGAGATCAAGTTATTTTTAAAATATTTTTTATTTTCACCATTCAATCTTCTAAAATTCAATCATTTTAATAAAAAATTAATCTTAATTATTAAATTAAAAATAAATAATAAATATGACAACTAATTTTAAGATACTTATTTTTAAATTAATTTTATCTCTCCTCATAATATAATAAATATTAAATGTATTTTATATTTTTAAGATTAAATATTTTATATTTTAATTTAATTTTTAAACAATTATAAAATAATTAGTATGAGAATATAACAATATTATTTTTCATATACGAAGTTAAATGAATTAAAAAAAAACATGCAAATGTATAAATGTTTGTTTTCAAGGAGTATTTATTTTAAGGTATTATATTGCATTTTAAGACTCATATTCTTAAATAAATATATTATAACTACAAATATTATTTTAAGTATATTTAATAATATATTTGTTTAGGTTTTAATATTATTAAAAATATTTTTAAAATTTGAAATGATTGAAATAATAAATAAAAGTGTAAAAGTGAAAGTTATAATTGAGTTAGAAAATAACATCTCATGTTCTAATGAAAATATAACCTTCTCATATAAACATGAAACTTAATATATGTTTCTAATTTTTAAAATGTAGTCATATTTTAATTTTAGTATTTAAATCTTTTTCTTATCTTTTAGTCCATAATTTTTTATTCTTATCTTTATTATATTGTTTTAATCATTTAAATATATTTATTTTTTTAATTCTTATCATATTTTATTTATTTCAAATTAGTACCTTTGAAAATATTACTATTTATAAATTAAAAGTAAATCATCTGCATGTTGCAGGAATTAAAAAAATAATAATAATGATAAAAAAATCACACGACCAAAATTCAAGAAATTAAAAAAAAAACTAAAAACAAATATGATTATATGTCAATAACTATAAATATATTTAAATTAATATGCTATTTTTACTTTCTAAAAAATAATAAATATTTAAGATTTTTTTTCTAAAACTTATAAAAAATATCAGAATAATAGGTTTATAAATTAATATTTTCAGAAATAGTCTTTTAATTCATGAATCAAATAAACCTATTGTACTTGTTTTAAATACATGATAGGAGTAATTTTTACTTTTTTTTTTAAAAAAAAATATGCATGTAAATATTAATATGAACCAGGAATAAAAAAGAGAGAAATATTTTTTAAGAGATAAAAAATAAAAAATAAAAAATATCCTAATTAGAGTGACTAAAATACATTTAATTCTAAATTAAGTTAAACTAACTGGTCCAATAGAAAATGGTAGCAAATTACAGCTTCTATATTTCGTCAGGAGATGGATTTATGCTTACTATTTGATTGTGTATTAACTAATATTGAATTTTTGTGAAAAATATTTATAAAATTTAATAAATTAATTTTTTTACAGTAAAATGTATTTTTTATTTTAAGTATTTTTTTTATAAGAATACGATTATATCAGTGTTGACTCTTAAATCTTTGCTTGTTTAATCTTATTATATATGTGTTTATTATCAACATACAAAAGCGTATCCTTATTATATATGGTTCTTACAAATGACAGTTATAGTCGAAAAATTAAAGAAAATATTTATCTTTTAATTTAAATTTTAGAAATAAACTTAGAAAATAAAGAATTTTCGTGTAAAAAAGAATAAGAGTACGTGTATTGTAATTTTAGTGAGACAAAAAGATTAGTAAAATTAGAGAAGATGTCATATTTTACGTTTTTATGTTTAAAGATTTGATATCAATACTATAAAATACGGAAAAAAATGATTAAAATGTTACACAAAATGCAAATGAAATTACTAAAATAGAAAACAATTGTAATTATAAAGTGCGTACTAAATTTAATGATAAGTTTTATTGTATATGTCTATTTATACTTGTGAATGATAAATTTCAAAGGAACAACAAGAGAAAAATACTGAAGTGACAAGAATAAGAATGTTGAAAAAAATGTGTGGTTATAAAAAAAAATATAAGATAAAAAAATGATTGTATATCAAAAGAAATTTATGTGGTATCAATTGAGTAAAATATGATAAAATCGATTAAGGTGATTTGGATGTGTATAAAAAAAAAAAAGACTTAAGAGGCATATCTAGAAGAACAAATTTAAAAAATAAAATAAGATAAGACAAATATTAATATTGATGATCTTATTTCATTTTGTTTTGTTTGTCACGAAAGTGAGAGGGAGGCAGAGGAACGAGGTTATTTTTTTTAATATATTATTAGACAAGTACGAGCACTATATAATTAACACGTGTAAGGTAGGTGTTTGGGTGTGGACATCTGCTAGTCTTGAATGAGGTATTGCATAGGTGGCATTTTCCAATAGGATAGTCATCACGGAATAAAGCTATTATTGAAGTTGACGCGGCAAGTGATTCATCCAAGAGCAAGGGCAAGGAAGTTCCACCTCAACGTGAGTATATAAACCAAGCATGGGTCACCATGAAAATGCAAGAGCGAAGCTCACAAAGTGAGGCCCCTCAAAAAACAAAACAAACCCTTCCTTCTCTTTCCACTTTCACTCTCTCTCTCTCTCTCTCCTCCTCAGCAAGCGATCCAGGTTTTTAAGTTTTCACTTTTTTTTTTATCAAAAAAAAAAAAAAAACAATTACTTGCAGTTTTGAGTTTTGTCCTCCCTGTTCTCTTGTTTTGGAATTGAGACAGGCTCTAGTTATTAATATAATTTAGAAAACTTTTCCTTTTTTTTTTTTTTTGGGTTTTCTTAACTTGTTAAACATGGCAACCGCTATAGACATGTACAATGACAGCATCGTCGTACCGGATTTCCTAGATCCGTATAGCGAAGAGCTTATGAAAGCACTTAAGCCTTTTATGAAAAGTGATTATTTCTCTGCCCCTTCTTCCCCTTCTCTCTCACGGGAATCACACCCTTCTTCTTCTTCATCTTCTTCCTCTTTTTCTGCTTATTATTCTCCCCCTTCATCTTATTCATATCCCTCCTCCAACCAAATCAGGCTCAACCAACTCACCCCAGACCAAATTCTCCAGATTCAGGCCCAAATCCACATTCAGCAGCAGCAGCATCAGCAACTGCAGACGGCCCAAAGCCTACTGGGCCCAAAACGCGTCCCCATGAAGCAGGCTGGGACGGCCGCGAAACCCGCGAAGCTCTACCGCGGGGTGCGGCAACGGCATTGGGGCAAGTGGGTCGCCGAGATCAGACTTCCCAGGAACCGCACGCGTCTCTGGCTCGGAACATTCGACACCGCAGAGGAAGCGGCGTTGGCCTACGACAACGCAGCGTTTAAGCTCAGAGGCGAGTTCGCGCGTCTCAATTTCCCTCATCTACGACACCGCGGTGCCTTCGTTTTCGGCGAGTTTGGAGATTACAAGCCGCTACCTTCTTCCGTGGATTCCAAGCTGCAAGCTATTTGCGAAAGCTTAGCCAAACAACAAGAAAAGCCATGTTGCTCCGACGAAGACGTGAAGCCCCTCATACACGCTGCTGAGCTGGCAGAGGTGGAATCTGATGTGGCGCAATACACGACTGAATATGTTTGTCCCAAGTTCGAGGATTTTAAGGTCGAAAACGAAAACCCAATGTTGTCCTCGCCTGTGTCTGGTGAATCTTCTTCGCCCGAGTCCGGTGTTACTTTCTTGGATTTTTCGGATTCTAATTGGCAGTGGGATGAAATGGAGAATTTTGGGTTGGAGAAGTACCCTTCTGTGGAGATTGATTGGGCGGCTATTTGACTCGGTGAATTTTCGTTGTCTGTGTGAAATGGTTGGTTTAGCTTTGCTCTGCTTCTAGGTTCAGTATGTACCTAAGTCTTTTAATTTAGGTGTATGTTCGGTGTCTATGGCTGCTTCTGCAATGGAATTTTTGACATTTGCGGATATGTTTTGCCCAGACACGAGGCAGTGAAATCAGAGAGGGTCATAGTGGTTATGGTCTAATGGTCTTTTTGGTCTGCTGGTGTTTTTTATTACTTGCATGACCGTGGGTGGGGTGGGCGCTTCTACTTGTTTCTTCGCTAGTTACTTCTTGTTCAACTGTAACTAAGGTGCCCTTCCAATATATGAAAAATTTGCATGTTCTTGTAAACTATAGTGAATAACTAACTGGTGTTTCATTTTATTTTTTTTTATATACTTAGTAATTGTAGTATGAAAATTCGCTAGCCAGACCCAACTTTTACTGAATTACTATAAATAATTAGTGTTTGATGAATTGATTCTTTCGAGGACAGTTGTCCATTGTGAGTGGTGTCAAATTGCTTATGCAAACATTGTTTCACATCCATACAAGAGGTTTGCTAGTATTTTTACTTTTTATACCATCTTGCTGACAGGAGTATTAATTAAGGACAATTTCATATAATTTATTTAATATTTTAATTATTTATAAAAAATATTTTTAACATAATAAATTTTTAATTAGTGTTTTAAAGAAATTTGTTATCCTTTTCTTTTATTTCTAAAGGAAATACTTAAGTGGATTTATTTTAACTTCTCGTCACTATTAAATCGACTTTAATGATTGATAAATATTTTCATTTAAATAGTAACGTCATTTTTTATTGCTATTTTTAATCAAGATATTATTTTAATAAAAAATGAAAAAATGGGTGTTTTTCACTCTTCATTCATCGATCTTGTTATATTTTCTGGTGTATCAGGTTACGATCCTCCTAAAATCACCACATTCATGCAGTCAAAGGGGAACTGATAAAAAAAGTTCAGATTCATATTTCATTCATGCAAGATAAGGAAAAGCAAAAATAAATCTTATTAATTATATTAAAATTATTGGTCTCAACGGTCTAATTTCAAAATAAAATCATTCCATTAAGGAGTTGGGATTCCCGGCATACATGTTCCGACATTAGAAAAAAAATTCAGAATATAATATTAGATAGATCTATAACAGGATATGTAACAATCTTCGTGATGGTAATCTATTATTGAAGGAATATTAAGAGATTAATCAAGGGGTTTTTTATGAGCTTTATAAAAAATTATTTTAACTTGACGAAGTATTTCCTTACTCGTATCTATCCTTGAATACAATGGAAAATCAAATTTATATAGTTTCATAGAAAGTTTCTGTGAGTTTAAAATATTATTTTTATGAAAATACGGAAAAAAAAAAGTCATCAATTTTATTTTTTAAAAGCTAAAAATTATTAACCTTAAAATACAAGGTTCTTATAATAACTAAACAGAAAGTCGATAAAAAATTATTATCACTAATAATTGTTTGGATCATGATATTTTAACATTTTATTAATATCTCTAATTTTATTTATTTATTTTTATTATATTTTTTTTCTCTCCCTAAATACTTTAAGAATATTTTAAGTGTCTAAATATATTTATCCTAATTTTATTCACTATAACATAAAAAGTTAGGGATTATCAGGACTTCATAACTGAAACGTGGGCTTGTTCTGGACATAAGTTACAGAGGAAGGGAAAGGACGAAAATGCGAAAAAAAAAACGAAAGAAAAAGACAGAGAGAAGGGGGATCGATGGGGTGATTTTCAGTGTTCTAAATTGAGCCTTGAGATTAATAAAATATATAGACTAAGTTTTTATTATTATTAAGTACATACTATATTTTTAATCTTTGAGGATATGATATAATTTAATTTTAGTTTTAATTTTTTTTGTTAGTATTAATTTTTATAAATCTTGAAAATGTTAAAACAGCCCCAGTCATTGTTTCACAATGTTGTGATATATATTTATTTAGGTCACGTCACATGTTATCTTAAAATTATCATTAGATTAACTACATGTTACTTCAAAATCAACTGGCAATATAGATCATTTAAAAAATAACCATAACTTAATCAGAACAAAACGAATGAAAAAAATTCGAAGGATCAAAATTTAATAAATTATATTTATAGATAACAAATCAAAATACATGTGATATTAGTGCTTGGGCTAACTTAAAATTCATGTAAAATTTAGACTAATTATATAAAAAGAATTTTGTTAACACTGACCCTTAGTTAAGTAAAAGTATTAATATTTTATTTTAACATAAAATATTATTAAAAAAATCTTATATTATAAATATTTTTAATAAAAAATCTTACTTTTTAACTACTTAAAACCAACCTTTGAAACAAACAGTGTGTTTAATAAGTCATTTTAGTCATCCAAAAGCTAATTTGATCCACTTATAATTTAGTTTAGCTAAAATAAAATTGTTTGATACATAAGCATACTTTAGTATATTGTAATTTATTTGTATAAACTATTTAACTAATTTATAATGTGTAAGCTATTTTTTTTTTTCATTTTTTATAATATAAAATTTAAGAATTATTTATCTAATTTTAAGATGATAAATTAGTATAAATAAATTGAAATACTATGCTTCCTTTTATATTTATGAGATAATTTATAGTCAGTTTTGAGAAATACAGCAAAAAAAAAAAAAAAAAAAAAAGAAAGAAAAAATGTGAGAGGAGCAGGGTAATGACAAATGGAGAAACCAAATGCGTAAAAACAGTAAGAGGTGGGAAGCAGGTCAATCATATGGCGTGGGGTTGGGATAAGGAATTTGGGAGGGCGTCCCTTCTCCATCCAAAAGGTGCATGCAATCAATAAAGAAAGAATAGTTATAGCAAAAGATGCATCAAAATCAAATCTATATTCTTATTCTTCATTCTCAGCACGCCAAGACAAAGATAACGCTGCCAAAACGGACGTAAGTTGAAAAGAAAGACCCACAAACAAAAAATAAATATCCCTCATTGGGGTCATGCCATGACCACACCATCAGCATCGGGAATCCTCTCAATATCTCTCCCCAAATTGATGCCCTTCTTAAATTCCTCACTTTAATCTAAAATTCCCTCTTTTTGAATAGCATTCAAAAGGAATGTGAACGAGATCGGAACTTAGCATTGCCATTGCATCTTCAAGTTGCTAATAGGATTCCCTCATGACTGCCTATCACCTTATTTGCTCTTTACAACCTTTAATGATGTGGCTTAGCGTGCTTCTTGCTCCTACATCCTCAAGTTAAGAATCTTCTTTCTTTCCATCCTCTCAGCCTGGCAGATTGCAAATATGCATACGTTTTTGCTTTCATAACTCTTTTCCCAGGGGTTTACGTTTAATTCAACATCTCAATTCTCACCACACTTTAGAGATTCTCCTCCTACGTGGCATCCCAAAACAAACAAGCATCTCTACACTAAAATAATATTAGAAACAACAAAAGGACAAAAATCATTTCTATACTTTTTTTAAGAAAGGGATGCAATGTGTGTGCTCTACATGTGATCGATCCACCACAAATGCCATGACTATAGTTAAAGCATTATCAACCAACTATTTCATTTCCCCGCATTCAAATCTTTTTACAGTTATGGGTGTAGCAAAAGATTACATGTTTTCATTGACCTATTACTACTATATAATTACTGCTAAATACAATTTGTGTTGTAACTCTTCAAAGGCATCGAATTCATCTAGCTTTGCAACTTACATATTTGTCTTCACTTCGACTCAGTGATGGAGTTGATAATTACTATATCCCATGGATACTTTAATGATGTTATAGGTACCCAATCACAACCGAATAAACGTTTTGATGTCACTATCTCCGGTGACCTTCGATTGCTGTCGACAAGAAGTGGTTTCTCCGATGAGCCTTTTTCTTAGCATTATTGGCGGTAGACATGACAATGTTGCAAATTTGATTGACATGACACTTCACTCTTTTGGGAGGGAAACACTCTCTTTACTCGTTGCTAGAGGAATAATTGAATTCTGGATCAATGATGTATATGCAAAACCACTGTAGGCTCTGTGAGTGTATGATGTGACATTGGAATTCTCATTTTACTCCTATTCTAAGATAGAATTTACTTATTTGAATTACTTTTATTCATGACATAATTGAAATCGAAATTCAATTTTGAAACATTTTTTTATTCCGTCATTCAAACCAACCATCGAATTTTTTTCTTAGGAATTTAACTTTAATGTATTGTTATCAAATTTAAAATTTTACACTTATGTTTAATAGTTTTTATACTATTAATGTATTTGTCATCTTGTTAGATATAATTAAATTGATCAAATGAAATAGCAACCCTAGGTTAAAATAAAAAAACCTTCTAAATTGTGTAATCATAATTAATTAAAATTGCATTCAACATACAACCTTCTATATCTTAATAGAGAAGATGAATTGAATTATGGGAGCTCAAAGTCAGAACAGACTTTAAAACTTAATAAATGCTTAAAAAGATATTTATAAATTATTTACTAACAAAATCTTAATATTCACATCGAAAATCAAACTCACATCTTTATAAGATATAGAATCATTTTTTACCAATTAGATCAATATTTATTAAAATGCATCATCCTATATCAACATGAAAATCAAATGTTGAAAAAAATTTGTCAGATAATTAAGTTATGAGTTCATTCACAATATTCTATAATAAGTGTACATTTTATCGTAGTTGTAGGAAGGGAAAGTTGTGCATTTTATTTTTCCTTTTCTCCTCCCAAGATGTTTTCATCCTAGAAATTTACTTGATGACTTAGAATGTCAAAAAGGGACAGAAATAAGGTGTTGGTACCTTGTATGAGTATTTTTAAATTTAAATAAAAATAACAATAAAATTGAATTGAAGAAAATAATAAACACTTTTATCATTAATACTAAATATTTTATTATATTAAAAATGAATAAATTCATGACTAATGATGAATATTCAATTATATTAAATCAGAATAAAATAAAGAGATAAAACTTTTAAAATTATGGAAATAAATCAAGACAGATATCATTTTTATTGACATAACATGTTAAAATTTAAAATTCAGATTCAAATTAGGATGGATTAAGATTTCAATAATCTTAAAATTCAGCGTATCTAAAAAAATAAAGATACATTTTATTTAATACAATTATACGCACTTGGATTCTTTGCGACAAATCTTGTATAATTGACTGATATGATAATAATAAAAGTATACATTACCTTATTTTTGAGGTACATTGGTGAGATAATAAAAAATTGTGGATTAATCTAATGTGATAAGAACTTTTCATTCATTGATAGGTATTAAAATAAAATATCCTATAAAATGCTATTCAATAATGTGAGTGCAAATTGTTTTGATATGTACTAAGCCCGTTATAACCGACTTGAGATTAGTGAAGCCCAACAAAAAATATTGAGTTCCCACGGACCCAAAAGGAAGACCTAAACTCCTGAGTGGCTGAAGGACTCTGTCTAAATTTATGGGCCTAGTTCAATTGTTATTTAGACCTCTTTGGTCTCTTGCACCATTGCCATTTTATTTGTTTTAGATCTTTAGCTACTTGAGTGTGGCTTGTTTTGACGTTGAGGTTAAGGAAATATCTGAAAGTTTATTTTAGGTTTAAATACAATTATGATTCTTTTATTTTCTTTAATTTTTTATTTTAAAATAAAGATATTTAATTTTTCTATTTTAAAAATTATAACTTTGATTCAATTTTTAATTTTTTAAGTTTTATTTTTTTATTTTAATCTAATTGAACCATTGATTTAATATATTTATTTAATATAAAAATAAAAAACAATTGAATTAATTAAAGTATAAGAAATAAAAAATAAATGCAAACAAAATTGAATATTAAACAAAAATTACAAATTTTTTAAAATATAAAGATTAAATATTTGTATTTTAAAATAAGAAAATTAAAATTATAAAATAGACAAAATAAAAATATCAAAACTATATAAATGATTTCTTCTTACTCTTTCCTAGTTTTAACCTGGGAGTAGCTTATCATCTCTCTTTCTCTCTCAATATATTACAAAGTTTCGCTCACCAGAACTTAACTTCCGTTGTGCGAGGTTGCATTTGTAAGTATATACATTACAAGAAAACTGTTTGCATTTATAATAAACGCAATAAATTAATACATGGTGTTAATTAATCATATCATTATTGTTCCAATCTCTTTTTTTTTTTTTTGCATTGTTAAACTCATCGCTTTTCAGACGTTGTCCATTTCAACTCTCACATATATATATATATATAGGGTTCAGGTTTTATTTTTAAAAGATGTGTTATTGTGTTAAGGGATTGTAAACTAGCTTTGACTTTTGTTATAACCTTAACTTCGGAGTGAGACTCATCATTTCCGAAGTTTTATCCACTTTAATTTTTATTTAATTTTATAATTTTATCTTTAAAAGACATCTTGTTGAATTAAGAATTTTTTTTTTATAAATTATATTTAACCTCAATTTGTAAATAATGTAAGATTTTTTTTATACATATATACATCTATGCTGAGACATATATTAAATTATATTAATATTATTTACACTCACTATTATATCATTAATAATTTTATATAAAATATAATTTATTGATCCAATGAATTATAGTTATATATTTATAATATTTTAATTGTTAGTGTTAAATTTTATTAAAATAATAATAATAATAATAATAAGATAATCAAATTATTCTTGTATTTATAAATAAAAATATATTTTATGATAATTTTGACGTACATAAATTTAATATAATTATTAACCAATTATTACTCACCTATAGCAGAATCTTTTAAATGCACATGATGCACTTTGACATGTTACATCCATCAGATTTTATGCTCTCAAATATGAAGATCTCTTTTAATTATAAAATAAAAGGAACATCTTATCAAGAAGAATAATATATATAAAGATTTAGATTGATTTATTTGTTGGATATCGTTTACTTTCTTGTCAACATTGACTTAACAAATTTATTAATAATGTCCATTAGAACTCAAAGTGGATTAAATTAAGTTTTTAAAGTGCATGTCGTGTATTGTATTAACAATATACTCATTAAATATTTAATCCATTTTTAACGATAAAAGAGAAAGAATAATAAATCTTTGTCAAATCTTTTTGGCATCACCTGTTCAAAATTATTGGTATAAGATATTTAACAAAGCTACATTATTTATAAATCTTTCTTATAGCAAATAGTTGTAGTATGTGTTTAGTGTGGCAGAGTAGAAAAAGAACAAGAAGAAAGGAAGAAAAACATAAGTTTGAGTGTCCAAGATGCATTGACACAATATAAGTTTGGTATAAGATTTGTTGACCAAAATGTAAATAAGGTGGTCAAGATGCGCGCACATATGTTGCCACCATAAATTTGGTTAGGTTACTCCACATGCACGTGTGTCTTTAAGTAGTTCTTTTATTCTCATTTTGTGCTTTTCTATATTTGACGAAGTATGCTAACTTGTTAAAATGAAATTCAATGCATGAGAAAAATTTTTTCGTACATTTAGTCAATGAAAAGATCTTGATTTGAAGAATGAAAATTAAACCTTGAACTAAGATAAACGTGGTGATACGGGTGAAGGAAACGATAATCTGCTAAAAGAATTACATATAACTTTTAAAACTTTGTGTGCATTGTGGTGATTGGTGTTCTTCCATAAATTTCTATCAATATTTTTTTTTTGGAATCTATCAATAGTTTTATTGATCATTATTAATTTTAAAAATAAATTTAATGAAAATGTATAAAAGCATAACTCATATTGGACCTGATTTTTGAGACCTAGATCAATTGACAATAATATCATCTCTCGCCAAAAATAAAATTAAAATATGTATATATGCTTTATAATCGATCACTGTAATATGTGTAAAATTAGTTTATAAGTTAATTGAAATTGAAAAGTTAACTAAAAAGTTAAAAATTAATAAGCAAGTTAATTTAATTAAAAATATTTTGTAAGATTATTTAACAAATGTTAAATGATGTACAAACACATTTATTATTTAAGAATCGATCTAATTCAAGAAAATAAAATTACTCTCCATAATCTTTTATTTTCTTATAATTTAATAATTATAAGTAATAATTTATGTTAACCGACAAATTAAAATAAAAAGTAACTTCTCATATTAAAAAATAGGACAATAATGAATACGTTCAAATATAATTGATATATTTTTAATTATGTAAAAAAATTATACATTTAGAAGTATTTATTAATTATAAATTTTAGTTGTATAAAATAAATATTTATTCTGTGTAATGTACATATTAAAATATTACTTTTATATTATATACAAATAATTTTTCTAAATATAAATAAAAGCATTTAAAGTTATAAAAGAATATATATAATTATTTTAAATAAATAAATAATATAAATACTTTATATTTAAGTAAGAGTGTTTATATAATATGCTGGAATGAATTTATCTTATTTTTACTAAATTTAAATTTTAATAAGATCATTTATTTAAATTTAAACTCAATTTGTTTTAAATTTGATAATATAAAAGATTTTATTTTTTAATATAATATATCAAAAAGTGATGTTATGTATAGGTAGTCTTCAAATTTAAAAAGTGTAAAACAAAACTAAGGTAGATTTTATAGTATATATTTTTTTAAAAAAATATTAATATAATATCATTATATGTAAATAAAAGTATTACTTTAATAAAAAATTGTGTGGTAAATTTTTTAATAATAATTATTTTAAAAATCATTTTTATTGACTGATAATGTGAATTTTTTTACATCAATAATATATAAACATCGAACTCAATAATAAGTGTGTTATTTTAAAAATATATGACATCAAATCACATTGAAACGACTCAAACTATGTAACTTACTTTCATTCTCAAAACACAATTAATCTAATTTGTGTAATTTAAACTCATTAAAACTAACTTTTCATTCCATACAAGTCGACATCCACATAAAACAAATGCAATCAATTGTCACGCATCTTGTCTTTTCCAATCACTTTGGAACAAATTTAACGGGATTCAAAGATATTTACGAAATTTTTTTATATGAAGCATGTATTTAATGGAGAAGAATAGTTTTATTTTTTTCATGACTTCTCTTATTTATTTAATGAAAAATATTACTTTTTATTTAAAAATATTAAATGTATATTTTTTTAATTTATTTAGTATTGTGAGAATAAAATATAATATAAAATTAAACGGATATTGTACTACTCTTGGATAAATCTATATGATATTTCGAAGTTAATTTATCTAATTATTATTCCAAAAGCTGTTTTAAAGAACACAAGTACATTCAAAATATTACTCATTAGAAAATTACGACAAAAGAAGGTTCTTCACATGTATCCATATAGTAACATTTAAAATAATTTATTTATTTTTATAATGAATACTGTCTTGTAGTAAGTCTCCGTGTACTTCTTGTTCGTCAAAGTTTCTATTTTGAAGACAAATTAGATATTCTTATTGCAACTTGTTTCCTCGTAATATAGGTTGGTACCCTCATTCGATTTACATCAAGGAACAGTGATCACTTGAGACAAAGTTGAACACATGGATATATTTTAATGCTGAAAGCGATGTCAAGCCATGCGGAAGTCCATCATTCCGACCTGGACCTTAGTAGGAAAGGACCCATTTTGTCACATCTGAAACTGTTTTCAGTTAAATTAAATACGGTTGAAAACTTTGGCAAAGAACCATATAAGCCAAAACTAAGATAAAGGGGGAAGGGAAATTATCTATTATCATCATCCATCATCCATCATCATCCAAACACAACAACATTCAATTAAGAATTCACTCAGAACCCAGTTGAAGATAAAAAGCAAGAGGCGAAACATCTGCATAAAAATGTGTGCATAAGAACCAAGTTCTTCAATCTCAACAGTGCTCAATGATGATGCTCAATGTGCTACAAAATTGGACGGTTTTGCCGACCTTACCCTCCTTCCCTTTTATGACAAGGCAAAATTGAAGATGATTACTATGGCGTATCGGTGGTTGTGAATAAAATCTAGTTATAATTTGCAATTCAATGAATTCTAAGATAGCAAATTGAACACTGCATGCATGCAATGGGATAAGAATTAAGCTTTGGGCTATTAAAGGCAAAGAGGATAAATTCATGTTACAAATAAAGGAATGAAGTGTAGACGATATCCCCTTTTGCTAAAAAGTGCAAACTATACATCGACAGTGGATTCACAATCCATTCAACTTGTGTTTTAACAATATTGATTTTTTTTTTTATAAAGAATCCTAATCTATGGGCACAAAGATTAAAAAAGAAATGCCATATCCATTTGATACCAAAACCACTCTTTTTTAGTAATATCACCGGGATTCAAATTATGCCATTCCTTTCAAAGGAAAAGGATTCCGGCTATGAAATATCTCCTTTTCTTTATCCTCTTTGTCACTGTCTTTTCTTTTCTTTTCTTTTCTTTTTTTTCCAACTTAACTTACAAATCATTTTTAACGATCGAGGATACGCAGGTAAAATAATTATGTCTATTTAATTTCAGCACTAGTAATATAAACGCACATATTTTGTAATCCGTACAAACCCATATTATAATTTAATTTACAATAATATTAAACACAAATAGACCTCTGACAAATAAACCCGTATATTAAAATAGAGTGAATTCTTTTGGCCCAACCTATTTAGCTTGACACGCCAATTGACATTGTATTGGACCGACTCGATTGATAAAAGTAAAATAAAAAAGAGCAAAAATAACATAGCAGATAACGCCTATAAAGTCTAAATTTGTATTAGTTTATGAATTGTCCGTTAGAAATTAGACATTTATTAAATATATCCTACTAAATTAATAATGTGTCCTACTTTGTTTTTACTATTTTTCCTAAAACATCCTTATAATGCCATTTCCAATTTAGTTTTTTTTTTTTTTTTATCGGAAACTTGTCTATCCCCTTCTTCCCCAACTCACACCACACACCTTCCTCATTCAATTTTTTTTTTTTTCCATCATTACCAACGGGAACAACACTCACAAGGTTGAGTTCCTGTACCTCCTTGGAGTTCAACCATTCCCTCACCCACACTTTTGTTGCAAATTAGTGATCCTATTTTGCAACTCAAATAAGTAGATAACATAAAACGTAATCAGAATCACATGTGATGTGGTGAATCCAGGACACAAAACAAGACCATCTTTAGTACAAACTACTTCCAGACATGTATATCTAATGACAAAAACCACTAACAATCATGTCTCGAAAACACAGTTCTTAGTAAATAATCATAACAAAATAACAAGCAAAGTGCAGTTCAAAAAGAGATTTGTGTGGTCAACAGAAAGTAATTGGAACGACCCTCTTTTTGGGAAATACGAGTGTGATTGTATGGAAAAGGATAGACCATGGTGATTGTGAGGAAAGGGAGTGAACAATTATAAGGATATTTTGGAAAAACAAGACAAACAAACGAAAAAGAAAAGTATAGTATTAATTTAGTAGGATATATTTAACAATTGTTTAGAAATCATTAAGATTAGAGAGAATAAACTTTCATAATAGACCACAGCTTCTACACCAGCTTTTTCAAAAGAGCGAACTATATCTCGCTCTCAATCAATTCATGCAAACAAACTTGATGATGAATATTCTACGTTAAAATCAACTTGCTATTTTAAAGTAAGAAAATAAAATAAAATATCTTAAAATATCTTAAAATAACAATATATTTCTTAAGCATATTATTATTCACAAACTTAGCGAAAACTAAACACACAAAACCAATAACAAAGCTACCTAACTAACAAGGCTGCAAAAATAATACCCACACATATTAATAAAAATTCAACCAAAAAATTATAATAATTTAATAAATAGATTCCTTTCTTATAAGAACCCATTTTGATTGTTCATCAATATTTATTTGTACTTTTTTATTCATCATTAAGTAGGGCTAATTTGGTTTGGTATAAAAAAAGTGAGATTAATTTGATTCAATTGTTCAAAGACCTAACATAGAATCAAATTAATCTAAAAATTAACTGCCAAAGAGAATGCAACGCCTGTTTTGATAGCTCTACACATGTCTAATAAAATCATATGTTTTGGTAGTTCTCTCTATATATATATAGAAAGAGAGTAATATTCAATTAATAATCTTCTCTCATTTAAATAATCCTTAAAATATTATTATTACTTAAATAAAATATATAAATTAAAATAGACTCCACTAAATTCTTACAAATTTTTCTTATACATGTATGTGTAAAAAAATTTAGCTACAAAATATGCATATTGTATAGTTGATATTCATTGAAAAAAATTAAGTTTCATATTTATTAGAGGTGTTGTCATGATAATGTATATATAGAAAATAATTTTTATCATATAAACAAAATTTTGGAGTTGAATTAAATTTAAATTTAAAAATTATAAAGATGCATTGACTAGATTCTCTGATCAGCTACCAATTAAGTGATTCATCCATAAATCACTTATCATTGTCTTTGGATTCAATATCTTATATTAAAGAAAAGGAAATTAATTATCTAATATCCTTTAAATACATAAAAAAATTACGATTTGATCCTTGAAGGTCTCTCCTTATCCCATATTTTTATTGTCACCAAACATATACTTTAATTATTTAATAAATATAAAATGATATAAAAATATTTAATTATTCAGTCATAACTT
>JAMLFT010005586.1:0-17336 GCA_026544285.1 Pachyrhizus erosus
TTTAAAATATTTATGTTTGTATTTATCAATGTATATTTATATATAAATTTTAAAAATAATTAAAAAATTAATACATTAAAATATATATTATAAATTTAATTTCATACAGTCCAAAGATCATTATATTAATATATTATAAAAACATGTCTATATTATAGTATATTAATTTGTAAGTGACTGTTTGGTAATATATTATAAAATTTGTTTAGATTAATTCAAAATTAATTAAATAAATTTTATTAGCTTAGTTTAGAAAGTTAAAAAATGAAAATTTAATTTTAAATTAATTTCATAATATTTTATTATATTTAATTAAATTAATTTAATTTATATATAAAATCAATTTTCAACATATAATTAAATTAAATAACAGAGAATTTTAATATATTATATTCACACCATGTACTAAAAATAATTTCCTTTCGAAAAATGAATTTGTAGAACCTACTGTTAGAGAAGTGTGATGTTTAAAAATAATTACTTTATAGAAAGTAAATTTTATATTACGGAAACAAGTTTCTATAAAACCTTCGAAAAGCCAAGAAAATGAAAGATTGTTAGAGAGAAGAAAAGAGACAAAAATGAGAGAAATGGCGCAAGAGAGAAATTTTAGGTTGTTGTGTCACATTATATAATTTTTCTGTTAAAAATGACAATATATTTATAAAATAATTTCTCTTAAGCTACGCTCAAGTGACTGTCTGGATTAACTTATTTTTCCTTGAATTATTTGTGTTCCTTTTTGGCATTCTGTAATCTGTCTATTAATTAACCTAGTACAAGTTTTAGTTTATGAAATTTGTTAAAGATGGAAGGGTGTCTATTAAAGAACTAAAATAAAACTACTATTGTGAAATAGAAATATTTAATATTTTGAGAATTTAAAAATATATAACATGTTTTACTTAAATAATTAGTAAGATTTAATAAAGGTAATTAGAATCCCTGAAGACACAGTAGGAAGGTCCCAAATTTACTCGGATAACTATGATTTTACTTTTGCCTTTTTGTCTGCCAGCTGTCAGTGATTATCGGCAATCTCTGCAGTTTCAGAACTTAAATGCAGAAAAACAAAATATAAAATTGGAGGTGTGTAACAGTATACTATTAAAACATTAAATCTTGTTGAAGTTAAACTGAGCATGTACTCTTTGAAATCATTACAGGTCATTAGAGGTGGCAGAACAATACAAATATCGATATTTGATATTGTTGTTGGGGATTTAGTGCCCCTTAAAATAGGAGATCAGGTGAGTTTGCAAAATATTCTATTTTGTTTCTCTCCAAGTTGAAGGTCCGTTTGTTTTAAAGTTGGGGTAGAATTGATTTTGAATCAATGAATATAATTGTGATATATTTAAATTAATCTCAGCCGTAAGTTTTACATTAGAACATCTGCTATAGGGGCAATAAAAATTGATTTTAGTGTTTAACTAAACAAGCACCGAATAGTTTTCTATGTTAACTACTCTATGGATGTCTTCAGGTTCCTGCCGATGGAGTTGTAATCACTGGTCACTCTCTTGCCATTGATGAATCCAGCATGACTGGTGAAAGCAAGATTGTATGTTGCTTATGCCTTCGATTGATCTAATTATTAGTTTTTAATCCTTATGATTTTTAAACAATGAATGTTCTGCAGATTCACAAGGATCAAAAAGCACCTTTTTTGATGTCTGGTTGCAAAGTAGCAGATGGAGTTGGTGCTATGCTGGTATAATGTGATGTTATATCCTTTTATGCTAGTCTGCCTGTTATTTGATGTGCAATGTCTATTTTGACATAAGCACGATTAGTTTTATGGTATTGAATTATTTTAGTGCAAAAAGTTTCTGGTTTATGAAGTTAGCTTACATGCTACATTTTGACATAATGATATGCTGGCCGCACCGACTGATCCTGAGAACGCTGATAGTGTTTACCTTGTTGATTATTGTTAGCATATTTCCGTATAGTCATTATTATTTCGTTTGGTTGTCATATTTCTATTTTCCTTATTATCTAAGGATTGATTTATAGATTTCCTTATATTTATTTCCTTATTTAATTAGGAGTAACTAGTAAGAGTCTAGTACAATTATAAATAAGGATTAGCATTTCGTCTTTTATATCACATTGAAAAATACATCATTACAAATTCCCATGATTTAGACTTTAGTATTAGAGTTATGGTATCCATCTCTTGAGAATAAGTCCTCCTTTCTGTCATAATGAGTTCATGAAATTTAATTATCACTGAACCAAGATCTCTTATTTGTGAGTTCTTTCATTTTGAGTTTTCAGTTTCAGGAAACTATCCTGCAATGTGTTGTTGCCACCATTCCAACTTCTTTCCACAGAATGGTTCTATTTCAACCTTATTTTTGCAGATTGGTTCTATTAGATCTATTTTGACCTTCTATCTGTAGGTTGGCTCTGTTTAAGCTTGTCTTTTCACAAGTTTGCTTTGTTTTTATCTTTTGGTAGATTGGCTCAGTTTTTCAGCATATCTGCTTTTGTAGATTGGATTCGTTCTCATCTCTGACCCCAAATAAAGTCTAACCCTCTCATATGTGTAGTATGGCCCTGTCTCCACTTACAAATATAGTATGACTTGTCTTGGATCCTTCATGAAGTCTGACCCCATCTCTACCAATTAGATTTGACCTTGCATGCTTCCGTACCTTGGTTTTCAAACTCAAGTTGGTTCCCTCTGCGCTTACTTGAGCTTGAAGGGGAATGTTGGCATATTGCCATTTTATTTGTTTTAAATGCCATATTTCTATTTTTCCTTATTATCTTTTAGGTTACTTTTTATATTTCCTTATTATCTTATGATTTTTCTTATTTTTATTTGGATTAAAAGTTTTGTACAACTTTAGATAGGGATTAGTATGTTGTCTTTATATCACATTGAATAACACATCAATACACACTGCAAATAATTTGTATTCTCTCCTTTTCCTCCCTCAATACCTAAATCAATGGTAATAGAGTTTTTTCTTTTTTGTTAAAATGTGAAATTAATTTTTATTGCTTTCAACTGCGTCCTAACATTTTTTTTGTTTTATTATTCTATATGATTGCTTGTGTCTTTCTAATGTAACGAATTTGATTATTTCATATATCAATAATTATTTTATTCAAATTTAATTGTCGTTTTGTCATTCATGGGCCTTGTGGCTATGTAGAAGTTTGTTGTACTCCTATTTGATGATGATTTTAGTGGCATATATTGAAGCACATGAAACAATTTTTTAGACTGGTACTACCCTGACTCATTTTATACTGTTATCTGTAGGTCACTGGTGTTGGTATAAATACTGAGTGGGGATTGTTGATGGCAAGTATCTCAGAGGATACTGGAGAAGAGACTCCATTACAGGTTCCCCCTACCCAAATTCAAAACCAAGAAAAGGCTGTTGATTTAGCTGTACCTTAAAGAAACAAGTGTCACGTTTAAACTTTTAACATAGTTTGTGACATTTAATAGGTTCGTTTGAATGGAGTAGCAACTTTTATTGGCGTAGTTGGGCTTACTGTAGCGGTTTGTGTCCTTGCAGTCCTCTTAGGAAGGTATACATGAGTTATTCTTTTGTTGGTTATGAACTTATTAATACAGGCTCAGTGCCAACTTTGACTAGTTCTGTAATGATTTACGAATGCTAGATACTTCTCTGGCCATACGAAAGATTTAGATGGAAAAGTACAATTTGTTGCTGGAGAAACTAGTGTCAGTGAAACAGTAGATGGGGTCATCAAAATTTTTACAATTGCAGTAAGTGTGAATTCTAATGTTTTGAAACATATTTTGTATTAGTTTTTTAAACTAAATATAGAGACATACAGGTAACAATTGTGGTGGTTGCGGTGCCCGAAGGTCTACCTTTAGCAGTTACCTTAACGTAAGTAAATGTTGCTACTTGTTAATTATTTCATTGTACAAGACAAGACGTAGCCAAAACTAAGCTATTTGATGTTTCATTCTAATCTGTGTAATTTTCTTCCATGACCACACTCATGATAGCTTGGCATACTCAATGCGTAAAATGATGGCAGACAAAGCCTTGGCAAGTATCTTTTGGTTCTCCAACATCCATAGTTTCTACTAAATTTTGCAATTGTTTGTTAATTTTCATATTCAATTTTGAAACATACTTTCTATCTATCGTGCAGGTGCGAAGGCTGTCAGCATGCGAAACTATGGGATCTGCTACAACAATTTGCAGCGACAAGACTGGAACTTTGACCTTAAATCAGGTGGGTTCTGTCGCCAGAGGATTGGATGGTCCAGGAGGAGTTGTGGCCATAATTTACATTTATGCATATGAATAAAAGCTCCCAAGAGTTATCTAATTGATGCAGCTCTGTTGGTATTCGGTTCATAACAGATTGGTCATCGCTTTTTCTCAAAAAAAATTCAGCTTTCTTTTGGACCATTGCTTGTTATTGTTAAGTAAAAATGCAAATGGTTTCATAATCCTTTTTGGTACTAAGTTCCTAGAAATTTAATTTATCTAGCTTCATGAATATTAATACCATGAATTTTTTTTTTGTTTGCACTTTCCTTCCATATGCTAGGCTGCTATATGATTGGAAGAAGAATGTATAATAGAGACCCAGGGGTAAAAGGCTTGGTTGTTGTTATATGGAGAAATAGAGAAGGAACTCGTAAAACATATTAGCAGTGCAGTAAATGGTTTTGATTGTTTGATAAACCCATTGGGTCCCATAAGAGGTGCAAGAACATGGATAAGAAAAGAAAATGATGACCTGGTACACGGTTGAACCTCACCCAATGCCAATCGAGATCAAAGCTTGTTGGCAATATATCCATAACTTTTTATAGACATAATCTATCTAATAGTTTTACAAGCTGTTTGCTCAAACTGCCTAAGCCTAACACTTAGCTATCTGCATTTTCTTACTTCATTTTCCTTAAAATCCTTGAATTATCATAATTTGATTGTAACTTGTTTTTTGGAATTATAGATGACTGTGGTTGAGGCATATGTTGGGAGGAAGAAACTAAATCCACCAGATGACTTGACAAAATTGCATCCGGAAGTTCTATCTCTGATAAATGAGGGCATTGCACAAAATACAACTGGCAATGTTTTTGTGCCCAAGGTTTGCCTTTTTACTTGACAAAATGTCTAGAATTCTTTCTATGTTAAGATATTTGGTACTAGATTAGCTCAAGATCTTCTCAAAATCTAATTCTAAGCGTTTCTCACGGTTTAATTGGATTTTTTTTTAGAAAACAGTATCTTGCATGTGATTCTTCAAATAAACAAATGCATAGTACATGCTTGCACGCGTTCAGTTGTCTTCTAGAAAGTCTGGAACAAATCCTGTAGTACTTCATTAGCAGTTTATGTACACTGAGGACAATTGTGAAACTGAAACTGATGAAAAACTGAATGGTATTGATTTCACTTGAACAATGCTCTAGAGTACACTTATATACTCGTGTATGTGTATATATATATATATATATATAGATACAGATCAAGGGGTTTGAGAAAATCAAGAAAGAATTATCTTGATCGAAGAGATAAGGTGCACATACGAAACTGATATCCTAATCCTATGATACAACAAACTTCCCGAAATTTTAGCTTTCAAATGATGATAGTATCATATACAAAACCAATGGCAATATACATAGATCATATGCATCTAGCTTGTCATAGATGTATGCAATCCTATGATCCCACAAGACATTAGTGAAGGTGTTTGCTAGTTGGTATCTCAAGTTCATAGATGTTCTGACTAATGGAATCTTCGCTTTGATGAAATGACAAGCAACTTTTATGTACTTAGTTTTCTCATGAAAAATTGACTTTGAAGAAAGATGCAAGGCTGATTGATTGTCTCAACTCAAGCAAGTACTATAGGACCAACCTCACAAAACTTAAACTTTTGAAGCAAATGCAATACCCACGAGGGTTCACAAGGAATGTGAGCCATAACATGATAACCTTTGCACTCAATCTTGCAACAACTGATTGTTTCTTACTGTCACATAAGATTGTATATATATTCTAACAAAGAAGGAACACAACTAAAACCACGAACATTCTTGTCCAATTGATAGGAATCACACTCCAAGTGTAAGCAAAAGCAACTCAAATTGTAAAGATCAGAATAATCACACAAGCACATCTAAACACGAGATATAATGATGATTAGAAAGTATGCTTACGTCCTTGGGAGCATATCAACTGTATCTTTTTTACTCATAAGACATAGGGTTATATTACTATTTATAATAGTAAAACAAAACAAATTTACAAAGTTACTCTTGTTCCGTATTGCGGGAACTTCATCTCTTGCATCCCTAACCCTTATTAACATCTGTCGTCCATAGAATGAGTCATGCACAACACCAAGATTGCAAATTTGAAACTTGAGGAACCATTTGCTTGAAGTTTTTTAGAGTAGAATGACCCAAACAAAAAATTAGGAGACTCGATAAGAAAACAAACAATGGATTGAGAAGGTTGAATGTAGTAAAGAGTGACCCAATCCTACTTCAATCATATGCCTCATACATTGGTATAGTATAAAAATCCAATCAGATGGATAGGCTATCGAACAATTTAACGAGTAGACTAATGCAAGGAAGATTAAAAGAGCATCCAAGAACAAAAGGATAAGGTGGCAAAGGAGGAGACGAACCAATTCTAGTGTTTTGTGCCTTAGACCCATTAACAAGAGTTAGAATCGTCAAAATAAGTCAGGATTAGTAGGTTAACTCGACCCACCACCAATTTGGATGGGATTAGACCGAAAAAAATTGCTCTTTTTCAGTTATGTAAAAATAAGCCTGATCCACCCGAACTAAACCAGTTATAAGCCGAACTGGCTCACGGGTTAAACGTGATCTGTATAAAATAAAAGTGTTAAAAAAGTTAGCCAACTAGCCACTGTCAGGAATGTTTTGGACTCGGCCCACTTTCGAAAAAAATGACCAACTTCCTCACAATCGCAGTTCTGATTCGAACTTCTGGTCTGTCTCTCTTGACTCGCACTAGCCATTCTCACAACTCAAACACATTCAATCATTCATACCCAAAAAAACCTAGCCCACCACCGTCGCCAGACCACCCACACGCATGCCTCTGCGGCTCTGTCTATCTCAGTCCCTCTCAAGTCTCAACTGAAGTTCTCCTTATCAATCAACTATTCACTGCCTCTGTACCTCAAGAAGACACCATGTTGCGCCTACGCTCCGGCGTTCCGGCATTCCAGTTGCACAGACACCACGTTTAAGTGGATCAACCAGTTTAACCCACCCACCAATCCATGGTGAACCGGATTGGACTGATTTTTTAAAAATTCATCAGAAAGTGAGTCTGGTCTGCCCATGGTGGTATGCCGGGCCCGAATGGATTGGATTGGTCCATTTGACAACTCAAGCAAGAGTGATATGATGAACAGTGTTGGCTTTATTTGTCCACATCAACCTAAAGATTTAATGGGCTTAATACCCCTACCCCTATGATGGGTGTATGCCCAACATCTCGACCATGCTCTCTACGATCACCTAAGTTGAAGTCTTGAAGATGAGCTGAGGACTCATATTTTGAGACTTGGTCTCATAATAAAGTGAAGGTACTCGAATATTTAAAATTTATTATAAAAACAGAATTAAATAAGTTTACGAAGCAAATTTATGTTTTAAATATTTTATTTTATTAAATAGGTTATTGAAAACGCGTAAGTTGGTTAATTAATACTATTAATTTAAATTAAACTAATTTCTGTCACATCTGATCAGATTTAATAGATGTAATCCATGAATTTATTTTATTTTATTTTTTAACATTCTAATAAAAAGATTTGGACCATTTGGTTCCCAAATTAAATCAAACCTCGGTTATTATATATACTTCTCACCACACTCTAATTTTCAATTTAGCTACTATAACAAGACCAGGAGCAAAGATTCTTCAAATTTATATGTAGGTTTTGAAGCTTTAGAATTGGATATAAAAATAACTGTTAAATGTCTGTTTAGTTGCAAGCACTGATATATCTCCTGTTGCTGTAAATTATGTCTGCCTGTGGCATATTACCTGGTGCAGACAATCTTATAGCTGATGCTATAGGTATTTCCCATACTAGGTTGTAGTTTCTTTTGCTGCTTGTTATTATTTTCCCATTGATCAAAATGAAAAAGATAAAGCCCTTCTTAAATTACTCTAAAAATGGGAGTTATGATGTTTTTTTTTACCTGAATGGGCTACTTTTTAAAAGAATTACAGAAATGGATAATTTAAAAAAAAAATTATAAAAATGAATAAATCATGTTTTAAAACATAATTTCATATAAAGAAATTATGTTTTAAAATGCGACTTTGTTTATTGGATTTTTTTATAAAAAAATACTGAAACCATGTTTTAGTTAACTACTTTCAGTTTTTTTTAATTAAGGAAATTGTTATGTTAAACACAACTTTCATTTTTTTTATTTAAACAATTTGAAGTTGTCCTTTTAAATGAGACAACTATTTGTTTTTTAAAAAAAAGATTAATTTGAAGTTGTGTTTACAAAGTAATAATGATAATTTATTTTAGACATGCATCCAGTGACATATTCTTCTTTGTACACTCTTCGGTACAAACTAAAAGGGAAGGGGGATTTTGGAGCTGGTTCAATTGGATTATTTGAAATAGATGTTGTATCTTTTTATAAGACTTTAAAAAAACAGAAGTCTCACTTACAAAGATGACTTCAAATTCTTTAAAATGAAAGTCGTGTTTAATTAATGTTATGACTTCTTTAATTAAAAGAAAATAAAAATAAAAATTGAAAGTTGTTAACTGAAACAAGACTTTAGTATTTTAAAAAAAAATTAAATTACCAAAGTTATTTTTAAAAATACTGATTTTTTTATATGAAGTCATGTTTTAAAACTTGATTTATTCATTTTATAATTATTTTAAAATCTACTCATTTCTGTAATTTTTGTAAAAATTATTCCACTCCTGTAAAAAAATCCCAGTTATGACTAGGACTAGTGGTGTAGTGTGATTGAGGCCGGTTTCTTTTGTATTGGCTAATATGAACCAAATACCTCTTATAAGCTAGAAAATAATACACAAACTGGATCTGTTGATTTGTTTTCACTACTGAGATTGCACTTGACTGGTCTTCCTGTGAATGGTAATAACATACAAGTTGATTGATTGTTCTTTACGTATCTGCTCTTGTACTTTTAATTAACTGACGTTACATCTGTGGTTCTTATTTCACGAATGTTTGAATCATGGCAATGGTATCTATTTATCATTACATTCTGTTCATGCATTGGCTCTGGTAGGATGGTGGAGAGGCGGAGGTTTCAGGATCTCCTACAGAGAAGGCAATTCTATCTTGGGCAGTGAAGGTACCCTTACTGTTTTCTTTCCCATTTTCTTGCTTTGCTTTAGATTGGTAATGGTTTTAAAGGTGAACTTATCTGTTGATTCCTCGTGGTAGTTGGGGATGAATTTTGATCTTATCAGATCAAATTCAACAATTCTCCATGTTTTCCCCTTCAATTCTGAGAAAAAGCGAGGCGGTGTTGCTGTGAAACTGGTAATCATTTGATACAACTATTTTCCAAATCATCGCTTATTTATTGTATCTTATAGCCATTATGATACATAAATATCCATCCAATGCGCTTTCCATTTACAGAAGTAGATTGTGTTTACTTTTGTAATATTGAATCGTATAAGTTGGATGTTTTCCATAATCTTTTCATATGATAATCAGAAATACTGAATGTAATTTGCATGGCAGCCGGACTCTGCAGTACATATACATTGGAAAGGAGCTGCGGAGATAGTTCTAGGAGCATGTAATCAATATCATGATTCTGATGGTCACTTGAAATCTATTGAAGAAGAGAAGGTTAGGAACAATAGCTTCATGTGATAGAAAGTTTGTTTAGGGAATTAAAACCATTGAACTGAACCAATGGAGATTAAAAAAAAAACATTTTCTTTTGGTTGATAGCTAACGAACATTTAAAATCATATATAAGGCTAACACCAAATCACTTTATCCATATCAATGTAGTAAAAAAAAAGTTACTCCAATGCCAACTTATGCAATTATATAATGGATATTATCATTTTTCCAAAAATTTAGCGACTGATGGCAGTTGATAGCTAATCAAAATTTAAAATCATGAGGCTAACACCAAATCACTTTATCCATTTCAATGCAGTAAAAAAAAAGTTACTCCTATGCCAACTCATGCAATTATATATTGGATATTACCATTTTTCCAAAAATTTAGTTACTGATGGCAGTTGATAAAATTTGCAATATTTTCCTATGTATATAATATTATATTTTTATTTAATAATTCCCAGGTATTCTTTAAGAACGCCATCGAAGACATGGCTGCTCAAAGCTTGCGATGTGTTGCCATAGCATACAGATCATATGATTTAGACAAAATTCCATCTAATGAGGAGGAATTAGACCGCTGGTCCTTACCAGAACATGAGCTTGTCTTGCTTGCTATTGTTGGAATAAAGGTAAAACGCAAGATTCTTTTTTCACTGTTAAAATGTGTTAAAGTTGTTGAAATTTGTTTGTGCACTATAACTTGCATTTCTCTGAATACATAGGGCAACAAGACTTGTGTTCTAATTAATATGCTCATAACATATCAAGTGAGTCTGTAAGTGGTGAAAGGAAGTATTCTTGAACATCAAGATTAATTAGTCAAGATTAGTTCTTCTCATATTATCAATACGTTCCCTACAAATGTGCTTAAATATCAAATATGTTCAATGAAAATTGCAAATTCTGAGGTTGAAATTGTTCGTATAAAAACATTTTGAGGCTGAATATGGTGTTGTTATATTATTTTTATATGAACTTTATGCTTTGGAGCTCACTTTGTCCATATGCTTTCCAATCAAGCCTGTATAGTCCTTCATCTAACTCCATTAATCTGAATGTTCAGGATCCCTGTCGCCCTGGAGTCAAGGATGCTGTGAAAGTATGCACTGAAGCAGGTGTTAAGGTAATATATAATTTTATGTTTGATGAGTATAGTTTTCATATTGAATAAACAAGATACTTTCATATTTAGATTTCTGTTTATTGAAATCATTAATGGCACTGCTGGAATGTGGATTCTACCTTTATAATTTGCATGAGTGTTTATTCATATTCCAAAATATAAAATCAAGGCAACCCAACACATTGTATACCTGTGAATGCACAGGTACGTATGGTTACTGGCGACAATCTTCAAACAGCAAAAGCAATAGCCTTGGAGTGTGGAATACTGATGTCAAGTGAAGATGCTGTTGAGCCAAATATAATTGAAGGAAAGACATTCCGTGAACTATCTGAAAAAGAAAGGGAACAAATTGCAAAAAAAATAACAGTATGGCTCTTTCATTGTGATTTTTTCTGATATTCATTCCCTAAAAATATAATTAATCCACTACTAATCTTACATGTTTTCCACGCTAATTACCCATAACACATTAAATCCCTCACATGTTCAATATATACTTTTGATTTGCAAATATTTATATATATGTGTAGGTGATGGGGAGGTCTTCTCCTACTGACAAGCTGTTGCTCGTGCAAGCACTACGTAAAGGTGGTGAAGTTGTTGCTGTCACAGGAGATGGCACCAATGATGCTCCTGCACTTCATGAGGTCTGTATATTTCTTGGATGTGTGGGGCTGAAAATACTTTGAAGTGTTCTTTTGTATTTTTAGCTACTTTCTTAAGAATGAACCTGCATTGATAAGGTGCATAGACACACTTGTATAATACGAGTTGGAGCTTCTGTAATTTGTTTTATACCTTCAACTTCTGGAATACATCTATTTTTGACAACTTTATAATTTATTTTACATGTGTATATATTTTATTACAATTAATAGTAAATTTTATGTTTCTTTATCTTAGAATTAATGAAAAATCAAACATTCAATTCTAGTAGTTGTTTTCTGTTGTTGGTATAATTGCCTGTTCTAAGTGACAGAGATATCTAGTTATATCTAGGTCAAGCAAATCAAATACTTAATTGAGGAGATTACATCATACGTTATTTCAAAAACTTTACTCAAGTAACAAAATAATAAGAGAACTTGTTGATCCATATAATAACAGCTATAATCAAGGAATTTAGATATAAACTATATTCAAATTCTAATATACGAGAGTCATGTTAAAAAATAAATCATCAAATAGCTAAAAAGTTAAAATTTGAAACTCATTATTAAAACCTAGAGTCTATCAATTATATTAATTTCTTTATTATAGTTGATGTAGTGTTTTACTATTTTGTAATTTAGGCAGATATTGGTCTTTCTATGGGCATCCAAGGAACAGAAGTTGCAAAAGAAAGTTCAGATATTATAATTTTGGATGATAACTTTGCATCAGTAGTAAAGGTAAGCTTGTTAATTATTTACTTAAGCTTGTATCATATGGTTGTCCTTTATTCATGTCTGTCACTGGTACATGATTTCACATGTTTAACTTAGAAGTCATATACATTTTTTTAGCAAAGGTTTCTCTACCTTTTATATTATGTTAAATTGTTCAGTAGCTTCCTAACATTTTATTAATGGCTTAGAAGTTTTTAACGTGCTCTTTATACTTCTAAAAAAGATTAAATAGTTTCTTACTGGCCTACGACTTATTAGACTAGGTTAATGTATGTTTACGATCATGAATCATCAATATGTCATTTGGTGTAATTGGTAAAAATTTTAAGAATTATTTATAAGATTTATGAGAAAGAAGAACTTAGTTGAAAAAAATAATAAAAGATTATTAATAACTTTTTAAAATATAGACCAAGTTATATAGATATATTTTAAAATTTTGATAAAACTACACTTATCTACCTATTAATTTATTTTAATAAATTCTATCTTCTATGTTCTTTTCACCTTTTCTGCAACTTACCATGGCCAAGAAACGTGCCAACTTCCAAGCTGGAGTGGAGGACTAGTTTGGCTTCATCTTGGATTGAAAAGAGTTAAATTTATTTCAGGGAGACACAAGCATTCAGTAGATTGGTCTGATCTGTAAATTATCTAAGATGTGTAGTTCACTTTGTGTAGGTTGTTCGCTGGGGCCGTTCTGTATATGCAAATATTCAGAAATTTATTCAGTTCCAGCTCACTGTTAATGTTGCTGCTCTTGTAATAAATGTTGTGGCAGCAATATCTTCTGGCGATGTTCCTTTAAATGCTGTGCAGGTACCCTGCCCTCTTTCTTCTCTTTTGTTGAATATTTCATTATTTGCAGTTGTATGTATGATTCAAATTACAGATAGTCACTTTTACCTACAGTTACCCGTCTCTAACATATTGGTTTCCAATGCACATGCTCTTAGTATAGCTTTTGTGGGTCAACCTTATCATGGACACACTTGGGGCTCTTGCACTGGCTACGGAACCGCCAACAGACAACCTTATGCACAGATCGCCAGTTGGCCGAAGGTTTGTTTGATTGGCTCTCATACTTCATAGCTTAACATTTAATACTTTTAAACCTGTACGGTTCTGGAATGCAGTGATGGATCCTGAAATTATATATTGTGTGAGCAATAATCATATACATAAATTTGTAGGAACAACACTCACTTTTATTTTAAATTTCAAACTATGGGAATAATTTATAATGACACACCTAAATTTCATTAAAAAATAATTTTAGTTAACCAAAACTTACCATGCTGCTGGAACGTAAATGTAAACACAATGGCTAACACTTTATTATAGTTACACGCATGCGTGCATATCTATCACTTGCTGCTTCCGCTGTTAAAAGTGTTGGAATTCTTCTGTTCTGTGTAATTAATTTTCAAACAAATAGGTTTAACATAGTTCTCGTTTAGGAAAGTTTTTTTTTTTGTAGGTCCCACCGATTTTGAAATTTATTTTTATATTTCTTTTCTACCAAACAATCAACATTCTCGCACTTTCATTCTCTTCCTTCCTCGTTCCCTTATTTTCGCCCTACCAACATGTGGTAAAAAAGATAAGTGATAAACATTTGCATCGAATTGACAAGGGAGGCAAGGAAACATTCTTCAGCCATTAATTGCTTGCAACTTTTGTTTCCAAAAGCACGGAAAAACTGGGATGAAAGAAAAAGCCTCTCCGTGTCTGCACAGTACACCTTTGTGTCTTCCTCTTTAATGGTGTAAATTGCACTTTTGTTCACATTTGTTGCGTAAACCTTTCTACTTCAACAAATTTTTTGCTTAACTGGATTTAAAATGATCGCATGTTCTGTATAACTTTAGGGGCACACACTGAGCTATATATGGTTGATTAAGTGCATGTTTGGGGAAGGTTCACTTTAATGTATCATAAACAGGATGTATAATTTTTTAGCATGTTTGTAACAAATTAGAATTAAATTTGTTCCCGAAAATACGTTTGAGTAGAAGTGAAAAAATTATGTAAATTTGTATTAGATTGAGAATTTTATACTAATTTTTATAGCAATTTCTAAAATTTTCAAGCATGAATCACTTATTGACTTCACTTCAAACTAAATTTGATTTAAAATCAATTTTACAAAAGCAAGGTTATTCAAAATCAAGTTTGCAAATAAAGGCACACTTGGGCTTACAACGATCTTACGTTTGGCTTTCAGGGAACCTCTTATAACAAATGTCATGTGGAGGAACTTGATCGTACAGGTAAAATATATTTTATTCTACAGAGACTTGTTAAGATCATCATTGAATCGGAGAAACATAGAGCTGTTTAGGTCCTATCATTCAATGATATTTATTTTGTCATTGCACTGCAGGCTCTCTATCAAGTCATTGTTCTTCTCGTTCTTAACTTCGGTGGTGAAACTATTCTACGTAATCAGGATTCTGAAGCCAATATCGTACAAGTGAAGAATACTTTAATTTTCAATGCATTCGTCTTTTGCCAAGTGAGATATTTGGCTGGTTGATGGATTGAAACCCTCTTTATTCTCTCATATATAATCAAAGAATAGTTGGAATATTATTAGTTTAATTCATTGGCTTCAATTGACGAGTTTAATAATGCATCAATTTACAGATATTTAACGAGTTCAATGCTCGAAAACCAGATGAGATGAATGTCTTCCGGGGAGTGACTAAGAACCGTCTCTTCATGGGAATTGTTGGAATGACCTTTGTGCTTCAGGTGAATAAGCATCCCTCTTGTTATATGTATTATTAATTTTTAATTTTGTACATTTGAGTGCACTTCTGACTCTACGTCAAATTGTTAGATAATCATCATCGAGTTCCTAGGAAAATTCACAACGACAGTGAGGCTTAATTGGAAGCTGTGGATTGCTTCTCTTTGTATTGGGCTTTTCAGGTTAGTTTAATTGACTCCACTGCATGCAGTAGTTTGTTACATTATCACAAATCTGATTTTATGCTTTGGTTGATTGGTTGGCTGTACTAACATGACAGCTAATTTTACTTTGTAACAGTTGGCCTCTTAGCATAGTTGGAAAATTCATTCCAGTTCCCAAAACACCATTGTCCCGATATTTCTCGAGGTCGTTCAGGAGACTAAAGAAGCCCAAGTCCCGTGCACAGCAATAGAGAAACATCTGTTGCCAAAAGGATCATGGGCAATTCTTACTTAGCTGAGCTTTCTTTCTTCAATGTGTAATATACCTTATATTCAACATACTATACACATATATATAGAAATCTTATTCTTAAATATATTTTAGGTTTTGATATTTTATATTTTTAATAATTCTTTTTTTAAGATTTTTATTTTGATCTTTTAAATTTATGATGTTATCTAAAATAGTCTTTCTATCAATTTGATGCTAATATCGTTACGGTTTTAAATATTAAAATAATTAATTTACAATTCGTGACAGCTAATAAATTGTTACAATTTTTTTTTATTAAAGTTTTGAAAATTATAAACCAGGCAATCACTCAATGGTTAATAAAAAAAGGCACAAAACTCATAAAAGTCCACACGCTCCATATCTAAAAATCTCGACAAATTTCATTCCCCTATCAAAACAATCAACCTCCAATTACAACTTTTCTTATCCACCCTTCGTCATTGCTTGAAGTAGTTGACAAAAAAACCTGAATAAATTTCCCAGTTGAAGGGTCATTTAGAAGGTAGGAACAAGAAAGAGGAAAAGAATCAAGACAAGTAGGAGAAAGAGTCATGATTTTGACGAGGAATTGACGATACAAAATGGAGGGTGGAACTGGTTTATGAAAACACAAAATGGAGAAAGAAAATCAAGCTAAGAAAAAGAGATACGACGAAAGCAAGAGAGAGAGGCATTGGGGTAGGTGGGGGGTTAATTTTCTGGGATTTGAGGTTGAATAATGATGACGTTCATTCATCTTTATAATTTTTAAAAGTTTAATAAAATAAAAGTAAGATTGTGATCATTTTTAATCTTCTTATATTAAAATTAATTATATTAAAATAAAAAAAAATTAATAATGTTAATGTAAAATTGATGGAAAAATGAAAATAAGTTAAGTTACAAATTTAGATAAATAAAACGAAAATTTTAAAGCATAAATAACTAAAGTAAAAATTACTGAAAACATAACGAGTAAAATGATATTTCAATCTATATTTTATAGATATTTTAAGCATTGAAAAAATTATATAAAATTTATTATGTCATCGAGTTATTAAATCAAACAATATGTAGATATTTTTAGGCTTAAATAGTTCTAGTCTTTACATATATGACTTCATTTATTTTTTATTTTTCCAAAAATTATTCTCGTAAGATTTAAAATTTAAAAAAAAAAAATCTTATTGGTATGACATGTCAATGACCATTTTAAGATGATATATGATATAACATAATTAAATATGTCATTACTAATAAGTGATATTAATGATTTTTTAAAACTGAAGTCGATTGCTAAGTGGTCATGTCATCTAATTAAAATAAGTTAGACGTAGATCCTCGAAACATAGATCAACCTGACTCAGTTCTACTCTTATTGATACATATCTGTACTAAGCTTCTTTTTTTCTTTCTAGTTTTTAGTGATACTTGTTCTTCTATATGTAACTATTAACTTATAAATATCTCATTAACGGTATAAAAAATATTTAAGAAAAAATAATTTAAGTAATAAAACATTGTTTAAATAGTAATAAAAGAAAGGCTTCTGAAACTGTTTTTAATTGAAAAAATAATATTTTATTGAGGAAGTCTCCAAAAGGTTGACGTTTATCCCAACATGCAAACAAATTCCAGTCCAGTTCCTCAGGAGGGGGTAGTCAAGTGTTGAAGAAATCCTTCATAATTTCCCTCCTCTATGAACTCAAAATAAGCACTTTGCGGAAGCTTAAAATA
>JAMLFT010005587.1:0-17334 GCA_026544285.1 Pachyrhizus erosus
TTAATATATTTTATTTTTAATCGGAACATATATTATAAAATTTGAATAAAAAATTATAACTATTTTATTTTAAATTTAAAAATATTATGATATTTTACTATTTAATTATTTCTTTCTTCTCATTTATGAACATTGAATATTAAAATTTTGAATAAATTATACTTGCATTGTCTTTTTAAAATAGCGTTTATTCTTGTTTAAAATATTTTTTAAATTAAAAAAACAAATAATATCCGCATCCTTTTATTTGGTCATTTATTATACTTGTACTTCTTTAATTTAACATTTACGTTCCCATGTTAACATTAATTGTTAATTTGGATATGTAAGTTTTTTATGTTTATTTTTATTGTCTAAAATTAAATATTAATTTAAATATGTGAGTTTTTCATATTTATCATATTGTCTAAGACTAGATCAAAATATATATAGACTAAATACACTTATCATCTATATAAGTGATACAATAAAAAAAATAATATAAACATGAAAATTTCACATATTTAAATTAACAATAATTAATATTAGCACGGTATGGTACAACTGTAATAAGTGTTGTTTTGAAAAGGTGTGAGTGTAATAAATGATAAATTGAAAGAATGTAAGTATAATTTGTTCTTTTAATTTTAAAAAAATCTCAATTTAAATAAAAGATAAAATTATTCAAAAATTTTATTAGAAAGACATATGATAAACAAGTGAGATATTTTTATTAATGAAGTCAACTATGTAACGACACAGGTCTTATTATAATAAAATTTCAAAAATTATGAGAGGTTATTATAGGAATATTTTAGAAAAAAAATGTGAGTGTTATAAGTACTATTTTGTAATACAAATTTTACTTTTTAATTAAAGGAGATCAACAAATGAAACAAAATTTTAATTATTACAACACCTAGAATATTTTAGATTGAAATGTCAATGTGTTTATCAAATTCATATTTCTATAATTATTTTCAAAATCTTATAATTTCATTTTTTTTTGTTAAAATTTCTTTTAAAAAAAATTAAGAAAGTGAGTATATCAATACATAACAAACATAAAGTAACTTAAAAATAATTGATGTTTCATTTTTTTCTCTTTCTAAAAATTGACTTAAAAAAAATATTTTTTAGAATATTAAATTTTTACATTTTTAAAAATATTTTTTAAAATATGTTAAAACTTTAACATTTTAAAAAATATTTTATAAAAAATGATATTTTTGAAATATATATATGAGGTATATTAATAATGTTGATAGATGTAATTATCAATTAACTTAAAAAAAAATGAAATTTGTGTTAATAGATCTCTGGGTTAATCGGCGTTTTAGCTGCTAGTTGACCATATTTTATAAAATAAAATAATTGAGAAAAAAGAAGTCTTGAAGTAATACATACCCCGGAAGCTTGACATTAAAAAGGAAAAGAAACTTGCATTTCACTTCTATCTTCAAAATCCCACGTTAAAAAAGAAGCGTTCTTGTTAATTTCACTTTATATATATATATCCTATTTTTGCCTCTAAATATTATATTCTTTTTTAAATTTATTTATTTTTTATAATATTTTTTCAACATGTCTCTAATATTAATTAATTATTTTTATCAAGATATTCTTAATTATTTTACAATAAATATTATAAATTAATGAAATAAATTTATTTTTCTTTAATGAGATTGAAAGAGATTATTAACATACATTAATTAATTAGGTAAAAAATAATTAAGTGAAAAAAGAAAATTATGAGTCCAAAAATATCTAAAAATAATTTTGAAATGATAATATAAATTGTTAACAAATTTAATATTATTAATTAAATTAATTAATTTTTTTAAAGGAAATAGATTAGTTAAAATGGTTTTATATCAAAAGACGGAGATAGTATATAAGGAATGTTTAACTAAGTGTTGAAACATGAAAAAAAAAAAAAAAACCAACCAAAGATATCAAGAGTTGTCACCTTTGAAAATAGTATGTCAATCTTTTGGCTATTCTCTCTATTTTTAGTTTAAATTTATATTATTTGTAAGTTATTTGTTTGTCACCCGTCTCTTGAGCATCTTACCCCATTCTTGTGCTCCTCTTCTATTCTTTTGGTAAATTGGCTTCTTGTTGTCCATTCTTTCATTTTGCTTCTTTTTTATACGACAAAAACTAATTTTTATTATGTATAAATATATAACAAAAACTATTTTCTATTGAGTGTTTGATCTTCAATACACAATAAAATCTAATTTTTGTTGAACATTTGATCTTCATTCTACAACGAAATTTAGTTTTAAAATTATTTAAGAAGTATTATTAATATAATTAAAAAATGTGCCAACCTTATTAAATATTGTAATCAAAATTTACATGACAAAAATATCACCTGATTCTCTCTTTTTTATATATAAGACAATATTTAGGTATAATTCATTAAATATTTTTTGTACTATTTTCTAAGGAAAATTAAAACCATACCTTGAAAATCTATAATGACATTTAATATAAATATTTTTTATACGAATTATTGAAGTAAAACGTCAACTTTTCTATATAGACCATAAATATTCATATTCTCTAGAGTTAAGCAAACAATTTTTTTTCTAAATATTTAATGTCCATGCATATACAACATTCCAACTCGATACTTTTGATACTAAAGATGAAACTAGTTAATTCTAATGCTCGATTGAAAAAAAAAAACAATTTTAATTTATTAGTAAAAGCATTTGTGTAAGCATATCTAAGTTTTTTCCTTGCATATTATGTAGAGTTTGGCTCAATGCGTAACAGTAGGGGTCCTTGCTTTTACTTTTGCTGTCGGTTTAAAGCAGTTTTTTTCTTCTTGAATAATAGACAAAACACTGACGACCAGTGTGACACCGTACATACCCAAATAAAAGGTAGACAAGACCATTCATGAGGACACTAATAACATTGAACAGACACAGACTAGCAATGCTGGAGTAGTTCACACATGGTACGAGAAGGTGATGATGACCCCAGTTTTTTATTATTTTTTTAACACAATGACTCAGTAAAAAGTTCCTATATTGACTTACATATTAAAAACGATCTGCACCTGTTAATAAAAAAAAATGCTAATTAAGAATTTAATAAGTAAAATATTTTTATGAAAAATTATAATAACATTATATTGCAATTATGAATAGCCTCAAAAAGAAAGTGGTGCACGAAGTTTCTTTCATAAAATACTTGTTCTGCTACTAAGACACTGCAAAAAAGTTCACAAACCATTCCAATTCAAGCTCCAAAAATGGCTTATTTTGGGAAAACAATAGGTATACTTTTGTTATTCTACACCGTGGTTCGTGTTTTCTTTTATGAGCCTGTGCAAATAGGTGGTTCACTTAGGTTGGTTATGTGACTACAATCTGCTTTTGCAATAATATTAATGGTTATTTCTTGTTTTTCTGTATTATTTATGTCTCACAACACTCTTTCTCATTTTATATGCAATATTAGAGATTTTGAAAGCAACTTTTTCGTGTAAAAAATAAAATAATGTCTTTGACTCTTTGTATAAAAAAACTGTTTTTGCCTTTGATTATTGATCTTCATGGACGATTTCTTACTAACTTCTGTAAAGTTTAAATTGTTGGATAGAGTTGTTGATTAATCTTTGATGATGATTTCTCTTTAATGGATATGCAGATAGTTTTTCGTGGATTTGTCTGAAGGATTTTCAATTCATTTCCTTTTGTTCTCAAAGGACCACAATAGACACGATAAATCTACTTTTTATCTGTGTTTTCTACACGTCTATGATTATTACATTAATCAGAAGAAGCTCTATAAGTGGTAGTTTCAGGACAAGCTGGACTTTCCTTGTTGTCTCTATCTGCTGTGCTATTATTAGCATTGCATTTTACGTCATTGGCTTGTGGAATCTCATAGCCAAAACTGGTAACTCTAAGCTGCTGAGCTGGGTAGCTTGCATTTTTAGAGGATTTGTTTGGACTTCTTTGTCAGTTTCATTGCTTGTTCTGAAACACACTTGGATTAAAATTCTGAACTGTGTCTGGTGGACATGTTCCTGTGTACTGGTTTCAGCTCTCAACATTGAAATTCTGATTATAAAACATACAATAGAAATTTTGGATATCGTACAATGGCTTGTACACTTCCTTCTTCTCTTTTGTGGCTTCCAAAACCTTGGTTACTTTGTCACTCGAAGTGCGCCAGAAAGTTTATCTGAGCCACTGTTAGCTCAGGAAGTTCACTCTAAACAAACAGGACTAGGCCGTGCTTCCTCTCTCAGCAAGATGACTTTCTCTTGGGTTAACTCCTTACTCAGTCTGGGTTACTCAAAGCCACTATCTCTTGAAGACATCCCTTCCCTTCTCTCTGAAGATGAAGCAGACTTGGCCTACCAAAACTTTATGCATGCATGGGAATCCCTTGCAAGGGAGAGGAGCAATAACAATACCAAAGACTTGGTTCTTTGATCTGTTGTTAGAACTCACTTAAAAGATAACATATTGATAGCTTTTTAGGCATTACTCAGAACCATTCACAGTTTTTGCAACATTGAGGAACTTGTCAGAACCTGTTCGAATGATCCCCGAGGCTCTATCTATTATGATCCAAGTTAAGGTATCCGTGGATCGTCTCAATACCATTTTGCTTGATGAAGAGCTAGATAGCAGTGATGTAAACAGAAGATATGCAAACCTAAATTCAATTAATGCTGTGGAGATCCAAGCGGGCAACTTCATTTGGGATCATGAATCAGTGTCCCCAACTTTAAAAGATGTGACTTTAGAAATCAGACGAGGACAGAAAATTGCAGTTTGTGGGCCAGTTGGAACTGGAAAATCATCACTTTTATTTGCAGTACTTGGAGAGATTCCCAAGATCTCAGGAACTGTGAGTTATTAACCAAACAAATTTAGTATTTTGTCATGCCAAATTCATGTTTATAATCTTGGTTTCTAAGACTTTTTGTCACTGATATTGCACTATAATTTAAAACAGGTTAATGTGTCTGGCACCGTAGCCTATGTTTCTCAAACTTCTTGGATACAAAGCGGGACAGTTCAAGATAATATACTCTTCGGCAAGCCAATGGACAAAACAAGATATAATAATGCCATTAAAGTCTGCGCTTTAGATAAGGATATTAAAGATTTTAGGCATGGTGATCTTACAGAAATAGGTCATCGAGGGATTAACATGAGTGGAGGACAAAAGCAAAGGATACAACTAGCTCGTGCAGTCTACAATGACGCTGACATCTATCTCCTCGATGACCCTTTCAGCGCAGTTGATGCTCACACTGCTGCTATTCTCTTCAATGTAAGAACATATCACTTTTAGATTCTTAATTTTAGTGGAACTGTTGATCACCACTTCAATGAATCAAACCACATGCATTTAAATGCTTACGGTCATTCTAGTGACTCATCAAGTGGAGTTTCTCTCCAAGGTTGACACAATCCTGGTAAAGTATCTCATTTGGATGCCTAATACGCTACATTTGTATATAGTTAACAAGCAATGTTATGCTTCATATTCTAGGTAATGGAAGATGGAAAAGTTGCTCAATCAGGTAATTATGAGAATCTCTTGACAGCTGGGACAGCCTTTGAACAACTTGTGAGTGCTCATAAGGAAGCAATGACAGAGTTGGAACAAAATAATGAAAACAAAACTCGTACAGAAGAGTCTCAAGGTTTTTATCTCACTGAAAACCAAAGTGAGGATGAGATTTCTAACAAGGATCAACTTGGGGTACAGCTTACACAAGAAGAAGAAAAAGAGATTGGTGATGTTGGCTGGAAGACAATCTGGGATTATATTTCATTTTCCAGGTGTTCATTGATGTTGTGTTGGATCATATTAGCACAATTTGCTTTTGCTGTTTTGCAAACTGCATCAACGTTTTGGCTTGCTTTAGCCATTGAAGTTCCAAAATTAAATAGTGTCACCTTGATTGGAGTTTACTCGTTAATTTCATTTGCTGGTACTGCATTTGCATTTCTAAGAACTATCCTTGGTGCTCACCTCGGATTAAGAGCTTCTAAAGCCTTCTTCTCAAGTTTCACTACTTCTCTCTTCGATGCTCCAATGCTGTTCTTTGACTCGACCCCTGTAGGAAGGATTTTAACCCGAGCAAGATTTCATTCCCGCTGGAAAAGAAAATCTAAACAATTTCCAGTCATTACTATGTTCAGAATTATGATAATATTTTTTCTCTCTGGCAGGCTTCATCAGATTTAACTATTTTGGACTTCGATATACCTTTTTCCATCATTTTTGTAGCATCAGTTCCAATTGAAATTTTGATGATAATTAGTATAATGGTTTACGTAACATGGCAAGTTCTCGTTGTTGCTGTTCCAGCAATGGTTGCATCAAAATATGTTCAGGTTTATCCACTTCCTAATTTTTCTTTGTTTTCTATTTTTTGTCCCTTACCTTAGTTCATGGATCTAACAATTTCTTCATCTCCTTTTTTTTTCTTGAAAGGTATATTATCAAGCCTCAGCAAGGCAATTAATAAGGATCAATGGTACCACAAAAGCTCCTGTCATGAATTTTGCATCTGAGACATCACTTGGTGTGGTCACTGTAAGAGCATTTAACATTGCAGACAGATTTTCTAAAAATTACTTAAAACTTGTGGACACAGACGCAACACTGTTCTTTCATTCTAATGCGGCCATGGAATGGCTAGTTTTTAGGATTGAAGCACTTCAAAATTTGACCGTCATCGCAGCAGCTTTGTTGCTTGTTCTAGTTCCTCAGAGATACGTGTCCCCAGGTAATATTACATGAAATGTTAATTACCAAGATAAGACTTTGTGCGTGCTATTAACAAGCTAATAATTCTTGGCAATTCTCTTGGTCTGTGCAGGCCTTGTAGGACTGTCTCTCTCTTATGCCTTCACCTTAACAGGAACCCAAATATTTTTGACTCGATGGTATTGCAACTTATTGAACTATATTATCTCTGTTGAAAGAATCAAGCAATTCATTCACCTTCCAGCAGAACCTCCTGCCATTGTTGAGGACAACCGGCCTCCATCTTCATGGCCTTCCAAAGGCAGAATTGACCTTAAAGCCTTAGAATTAAAGTTGCATCCTTGTCTTTCAATATTTTTTCTTTATTTTATTACTATCAATTGGGTAGATTGATGCATTTCTTGTGGACATTTTTTTCAGGTTAAATATCGTCGTAATGCTCCACTAGTGCTTAAGGGTATCACATGTACATTCAGAGAAGGGAGTAGAGTGGGAGTTGTAGGAAGGACCGGAAGTGGAAAAAGTACGCTCATAGGTGCTTTGTTTCGCTTAGTTGAGTCAGCAAGTGGTGATATTCTCATAGATGGGATTAACATATGCTCAATGGGTTTGAAGGATTTGAGAATGAAACTAAGCATCATCCCTCAAGAACCAACTCTTTTCAAGGGAAGCATTAGAACCAACTTGGACCCTCTATGCCTGTACTCAGATGATGACATATGGAAGGTGAATGAGCTAGCTCTGCAGTTAAAAAATATGTTAATTTAAAGAGGAGTGTTAGCAACATTCTGACATACTCTTTCTTGCACACATTTCATTATTAGTTGAAATTGATCAAAAATTGAGTAATGAGATCTATTAAAATTTGTGATTTCTAATCAATTTCAGTAAATACTAGAGTTCATGTTTAAAAAAAGTGTTAGATAATGTGTAGTTAGCATTTCTCTAATTTAAATACCTTTATCTTCTACATGAGCTTTTCAATAACCAGAGTTTGACCATATTTAATTTGTATATAGGCTTTAGAAAAATGTCAGCTTAAGGAAACTATCAGCCGTCTACCAAATCTCTTGGACTCTTTGGGTGAGTAAACTTCACATACTTGAAGCTACAAATCTGATAACTGCTATCCAATTCTCTCAGCAGCCTTCGGCAACAATCTATTGTAGCTTTTCTCTTTTTAGTTTTAACATAAGGAGGAATACAAAATCATATTTGAACTAACATGTTGTACTTTTAAAGTATTCAATTTCCAAATTAAGGTTTTGGAACAAATAGCTATTGACTAATTCTGACTAGTTATACAGTGAGTGATGAAGGTGGAAATTGGAGCTTGGGACAGCGCCAACTGTTTTGTCTTGGGAGAGTATTACTCAAGAGGAACAGAATTCTTGTTCTGGATGAAGCTACTGCCTCCATTGATTCTGCCACAGATGCCATTCTACAAAAAATAATTAGACAAGAATTCTCCAAATGCACAGTTATAACGGTGGCTCACAGGGTTCCAACTGTAATAAGATAATGACATGGTCATGGTCCTCTCCTATGGTATGTTCATTAATTGCACTTTCATTTTTTTCCTCCTTTTCGGTATAATACTTCTATTCTCTAATTCACTCAGTTACCTTATTTTTTTCTTTGTTACTAAAGGGGAACTGGTGGAATATGATGAGCCTTCAAAGCTAATGGACACCAACTCTTCATTCTCAAAGCTGGTAGCTGAATATTGGTCTAGCTGCAGGAAGAATTCCTTCACAAATATCAGCAGGCAGCAATATTAAATAATAATACTATTGAAAACGAAATAATTGAAATTTTAGAAGGGTGTGTATACGTTTATTGAGTTGGCCTTCTTACACACAAATCAGTTTATCTGTAAGCCCAACTGTCCTTGAGTTCCCAATTTTTCTTTTACCTAGATCTTCAGTTGCCTTTTCATTAATTGGTTTTGAGTCGTCAATTTTTTTTACCTAAATCTTGAGTTGTCTAGCTTTTTCACTTGGCATTGAGTTGGCTAGCTTTTTCTTCAATTGGCCCTGAGTTGCCAATTTGTTTTTACCAATATCTTGAGTTGTCTATCTTTTTTGTTACTTGGAGTTGCTTATCTTTTCCTTCTTTTTGCCTTGAGTTTCCAACCTTTTTGAAGTGAATCTGAGAGTAAGTAAAAGGAGTTAAACGGTGACAGTTGACAGATTGTATTATTTTTTTCTGCATAAGTATAAAATATCTCATTGATACGTTGAAGTTGTTTCTGAGCAATCTAAAGGTTGTTAAGAATAAGCAAATGCTTTCTCATAGTTGAATGATAAAGAAAATAAATGAATTTAAGTGTTGACAAGCTATTGGTTGTTATCATAAGCTAATTTTTGTTTACAACAGTATAATGCTTTTAAACAGAGAAATCAGTTTAAAACTTACTGAGTTTTTTTATATTAATATATATACAAGTATGTTGTCAAGTGAAATTTGATGTATTTTAGTGATATTTCACAAGTTAAGAGTTTTACATCACTTAAAATAATTTTATTTATTTTGTTTATATATCAATTTTTATTTAGTACTTTTAAAGTTGATTAGTAAAAGGTTGAAAATTTGCATGTATAAATTTAGATGTATATATAAAATTTTATATTGTGATTTAATAAAAAATTAAGATTATTTTAAATTTAAAATATAAATTCAAAATTTATATGAGAAACTTTATTTTTTAATGTTTCCATTTTAAGTTGTGATATAACAAAAAAAGGTTAACAAAAATTAGTATGGTAAGTCTTTTTACTTCTACCAGATTCATTAGCAAAAATTAATAATTAATAAAGTTGGAGTATACTTTATATTAATTAAAAAAAATCTGTATAATAAGTTTAATTTGGACCAAAAATTTTTTAAAACAAAAAAATAAATATTAAGTAGTGAACTTCTATGTAAACAAATGCCAGACAAATAAGAGAAGATATTACACAAATTTTTTTATATTAGTTTATCTTTTAATTTTGGACTTCATTGAGTCCTTATTAGTTATATCACATTTGATTTGGGGGTGAAAATCTTCTATCTCAAAAGTTTGTCTCAATCCTTGTCTCCCAAATTAAAGTGTGTCATGTTAAATAATATTTCACGTTATTTTTACATTAACTAAAATTAAAATTTAACATTAATTCTCAGCTGTTAATGTCTTATCAATATCTCTTTCGAAGAAGAGAGAAATAGAAAGAAAAAAAAAAGATGGAGAGAAAAAACAATAAATATAATAAAAAAAATGAAAATAAATTATAAAAAAATGAAATGCATGATAATTATCAATCACATATATAATTTATCTATTTATTATTAAAGTACGTTATTACAATTAAACAATGGAATAATAATTGTATATTAGTTAACATCATCATATCGTCATAATTATTGATGATTAAATCATTAATAAATCATTGCAAATAAAAGTATTTTTAGTTATAAGAAATAAATTGCTAATTTTTAATTTGAGCATCAAAATTTTTCACTTTTTTCACCTTTGTTTGATGTTTATTAATGGTAACCTATTTTTATGATTTTTATTTTATTTTTGGATTAAATAAAATTTTGGTCTTATAAAATAAAAAAATTTAATTTTAATTTTTGAATATTTTTTAATTTAATCTTTTAAAATTTTTAAAATTTTTATTTTAGTTCTTATATTTAAATAACAACATTAATTAATGATAGTAATAATTTTGACAATATAATAATTTATCATATCTTTAAGGAGTTTGATATAAAAATTACATGTAATTTTTTTATATTATTTTTTTAAATATTTATTTTCTTAAAAAAAATAATAATATTTAACTAATTAATAAAAAATTTAAAAATACAATTTAATAAAAAAAAATTATATATGACTGTCATATTTTTAGATGATATGATAAATCAATAGATTGTCAATATTGTTATGTCATTGTTTAATAATGTTTCTTAAAAATAAGGACTAAGAAAAAATATTTTTAAAGAACTAAAATTAAACTAAAAATATTTAAAAAATTAAAATAAAAAATTTCATATTTTTCAGGAATCAAAATATTATTTAAACCATGATTTTAATTATATAAATTTATCAACTTGAATTTTGTAACTTTATGCAGGTTAGTTGAATCTACCTAAACTTGTTTTTAAGTCTTATGTATTGTTTTATGTTATGTTATAATTCATTAAATTTGAAATATTTATTTTGTTTGTTCTAAAATGATTTTAATTTTAATATTTAAAAAATATTTTAAAGTAATTGATATTTTCAGTTTTTAATGAGATATTAAAATATTTATTTAATTTTTTCTTTAATAAATATTATTTTGAAAGACTTAGTAATATATTCATTAAAATTTTAAAAATAAGATATTTTAGTAAAATTATCTTCTAATAGATATTATTTTTTAAAATACTTTTTTTTTAATTTATATGAAAAAATTTTAAACATCATTTATTTTGGAAGAAAGGAAGTATCATTTTTTATACAATAATAAATATTCTCTTCAATCCATGAAACAACAGTGTTTCCATACAAACATTTAATCTTTTTTTTTTTTTATTTTTTTCATTTCTTTTTAGTTGTCAAATTTTTGAATTTTTTTTTATCTGTCATTTTCAAAGTTTAAAATAACATTAATTACCCTTTTGTCAATTATATCTCTTTACATATATATTTATTATTGAATAAAAATAAATAAAAAAATAAAACAGAAAACTCTAGTATTAAAATAAAAAAAATTATTACATTTTTTAGTTTTTACATAAAAATATTAAATAAAAAAAAAAATGAAGGTAATAGGAGAAACCCGTTTCAATTCATGGCTTCCCGTCTCTGTAACTGAAAATTTCAATAGAAAAGAGGTACGCATAAAAAAATAATTAAAGAGTGTTTAACATTTAATTATTTCGTGTACATCTCTCTTTTACTAAAAAAAAATTTAATACTAAAGAAGATACACACTCGATGACTTCGAGTAAAGTCTATAATTAAATTACGTAAGCCTTAAATAACAGTATCTTTTGTTCTTTAAATATTTGAACCTTAGTTAACAGTATTTTTAATTAGCAAAATTCTATTAAAGGAAAAGGATTAAGAAAAGGAAGAGAAGATAGAAACTTTAAATCAAACTGGCTTTAGTTAGAAAATCATGACATGCATGTATTTGAACTCTTATTCTGAATCCCAATTGTTTGTTTATTTTAGACTAGACTGTGATTTGTGATGGATTATTATACAATATGAGTATATAGTAATATGCATGCATCAATGCAGTTTTCAGGATGCATGCATTATACTATATATTGTATATGTATGCATTGATCAACTTTAAGCTCAATAATCTCTCATTTAAGAAATGTTAATGCACCATTAGTCAAAAAATATTTCATTTGTGGTCATGGTCATGGTCCTATCTTATGGTCTGTTGTTATTATTTTTGGGGAAGGGTGGGGTTACTAAGTATATTATGCCATTTGGTTTCTCGTTTCAAAATTTGTTTTCCTAGATACAGCTATGAAACTTCTTTAGTCGTGCCTTTTTACTCATGTTTATTCTCGTTACTAACTCTTCATTATCTAAGATGGTAGTTGAATATTGGTTCAACTGCAATAGGAATTTGCTCCCAAAAGATTAGCATGCATTTGCATCAATACGAGAGTTAGTATGTAAAGTTGAATAATTTTCATTACATGTTTACGAAATTATATTGGGTATGCATGCCTTCCACCTTTCCTTGTGACCTTTTAGAAGTAAATTAATGCACTAGAAACCCAAATTTTGGTTAATTAAGCATTAATTCGGTTAATACTAGAAACTCAAATGAATACTCATTTTTAAATCAAATAATAAAAATAACTATCTTCTTTATAATAGAAACCTGAAGTAAATGCACTAATGTTTGTTAATGCACCTAGGATTTTTAATGTACACAATTTTTATTTTTTTTATTTCAAATTTGGTATTGTCTTTTAGTTAGCTGTTATGTCATGTTTTCACTCAGATTATGGTTGGAAATTTTTAAATTAAAAATTACATATTTTTAATAGAATCAAATTTTATTTTAGTCTATTATAATTTAAATAATACAAATAATAAAATAAATTATTAAAATTTAAATATAAGTTTGGTCTCCTTATTTTAAAATAAAGACATTTGATCTTCTATGAAAGAAGATTAAAATGAACTTGATATAACATGCTTAAAATGATAAACTTTTACATTTTGTTGTTCAATGTCATTTTACATACCGTGTCCTGCATAGTTGATCCTTTGTTGTTGAGTGTTTCATATCCAATCTTCATTTAAATTTTATATTCATACTTTATATCATAGTTATCAAAATCAACTTGGATCAGTTGATTCGATTAATTTGCCCAAAAATTGATCCAATGACTAGTTTGGTTACTTAAAAAAATCAAAAAATTTCAAAATCGATAAAAAAAATGACTAAAATCAATCAAGAAATGATGAAAAAAAAAAAGTTTGAATAAGTGTTTTTTTATTTTTTAAAAAAATTAAATTTTTTAAATATAATATAAATATTTTAAACATAGATAAAAATACATATTTAATAAAAAATTTAAATAGGTATAAATTAATTTACTCATTATAATAAATTTTTTATCAAATATATAATGTACTCATTTATATTAATTTAATTTTTGTATATATTGATTGTTTACAATCTCTTATTATTTTAATTTTAGATGTAAGCTTGTTCTATTGGTAATGGACATTGTTATATTTTATTAAAATTTAAATTTAAATATTATGATATATTTAATTTAGATTTTTATATATATTTTGAATGTTAAAAATTTGTAAAATAATATTTTATTTTAATTTTTAATGTTAAAAATTTTATGATATTATATTTATTTAATATTATTTTATAAATTATTTAATTAATATTAATTCAACTACAAATAAATCATTGAACTGAAAATCAGCGTCTAGACTAATTTAATGATAAGTCTGATTTTAAAAACGTTGCTTTATATACATATACAAGTTAAACATCAACTCATTTTATTATTTTTCTAAATATGTTTAAGATTGCTTTATATATAGTGCTTTTTTGTCTTTAGTTGTAATTTTTTTGTAGCTTTTTTTTTTTTACTTGCAATGTTCATTGATACCTGTTTTGGAACCTGCTATAAATGTGCTGTTAACGTTTTATGTGCCAGCAGATATAGAAATTTTGGTTTTATGTCTATATGAGTTTGTTTTTAGTTTTTCTTTTTTTTTAGTCTTTACAAAATATTATAGTTTGTGTTTTTAGTTTCTATGGTGACGGCAAGGACAAAAACAATTACAGGATCAGGAAAAATTTATAGAAATTAAACAAAAATTATTATATTTATAAAGATTTAAAACATATCTAAACTTTATTATTATTATTTTGCAACAGAAATTTAATATGTATTGTGATCTGATTTTACTGTGATTGACTTCAACTTTGATGAGCCAATGATCATTGATCTGATTTTAATATTATTTCAACATGTTATATTATTTTATTGCTATAATGCTATCCTTACGTGAGATCAAGTTGATTTTTGGTTAAATGTCCTGGTATTTGCAATTTAAGACATTGATTTGAAAAATGGTCTCTGAGCAGTGGGTTCCATCTCAATTATATATTCCTTCTAGTGGGGAACAAAAATCTCTGCCTTCATCCCCTGCAGCAGAGAGTGTGAGAGTTAGATATTCAAGAATTATTAGGTTTTCTAGATGTATTTCCCAGACAATTCAGGCTTGCAATAAAAGCAGATGATTGACAATTTTTGCTTTCATTGTTGCCAAATTTGGGTTGATTATTCAATTAGTTTCATCTTGTATATATATCTTTACTTCATGGTTTTCCTACAAACAGGTGACAATCTTCATGCAGTGGATGATGCTGCAATGAGCTTGAGACACTTGTGTTTTGGTTGAAATCAGTTTTAGGTCTGTAAATTTTTCAATTAAAACGAAATTATTGTTTTTATTTATATTATTTTTCTTATTTTCTTTACACATAAATTGAATAATTGTGAAAAAAAAATTGATATCCAAGATCAAAAATTGAAATCGATTAAATTGATGATAATGGACATTAAGGAACAATATTTTACTACATAAAAAACATTCTTTTTTTTCTGTGCTAAAATAGAGCCTTTCTAGAATATTTTAATTTTCATAAAATTTCAAAATTTTATTTATTAGATTATATTTATCAAACTTTTTAATGACACCAATAAATATATAAAGAAAATAATTATTATTTATTGTCATCTAGATTTTTTTGGTACACATTAATTCGTCTGGGTGATTCGGAATATAAGGTTCAGTTGTTACCAGAGAAAGATTGTGAGAGTGATGTAATTCATTGATAGTGCGATTGTAGCATGACTTCCATTATAACTTGTAATACATTTGAATGATAGAATTGAAGAGTATAATGGTTATACAAATATATAAAACAGTTTTATATTTTCAATCAATTAGAAATTACTCATAATCTATTTTTTATAATATAAATGTTAGTTATACATAGTGATTTATGAAAATTATCATATTTTATAGGATAATTATTATAAAAATTAATATGCTATACAAGATAATTAATAATTATATGACAATAATATATAATATATTTTTTCATAAAAAAAACACTATGATTGAGAAGTTATATATATTAAAAATAGAAAAAGGAATTGAATTGAATTAATCTAGTGTTGTCACGAAATTGAAATTCATTCCTGAAAGTGGAATGAATATTTGTAATGATATGATGGATTACCTTTTTTTAATCAATACCTTTATTCCAAAGATTACGGGTATAATAATACAAGTGTTTGCCTGTTATGAGGTCAACATATGAGGTGAATCAGCACTATATATAGGTGGCCAGTTTCTGATTTGAAAAGTACATTGCGTCCACTAAATTTGTTGGTTATATTGATGAATTTTTTTATCTTTATTCCATTGCATGAATGGACAACGAAATCCAATATTTCTTCTAGCAACCAAAAATATCTTTAGCTCTTCCTAGGCCTGAGTTACTCATATAAGGCAACTTGTATGGTTAAATCAAGGGTAAGACTAGCACTGGTTGCTCTCCTCCTAACTCTAATCTGATTCTGAATTCTGATCATAATTAAAACCGTGTTTATCACAAAAATCAGAATTATTAAGTAGCATGATTCTTCTGAGAGGATAACAAAACTTGTTCTACTTAGCTTAAATTGAAAATGGCTTTCGTAAGTGCAAACTAAGTTGAAAGAAGTCAACTATAAAAGCTTGTTTAGTCAATTAGTTTAATTAATGAAGTGCAAGCTCTAATTATATGAAAACTTATATCATTAAAGTTTATTAAAAGTTCTTACAAACACTCACAGTGGATATCTAAGCTGCATGCAGCATGATAGCACGCTGCATGTATTTCACACAACACAACTGCTCTAAAGTTTTCAAAGAGGCAAAAGATGGAACGCATTACTTCTACGGAAGGAGCTCCAGCAATAAAGAGAATGATTTTATTACATGTTTTTTTTTCCTTTAACTTATTTTTTGCCCTATTATCATGTACAGTGTTTGAGATTGGCCTAAAAAGATAGTAGATTTTTCATGCAGGAATTATACCGATCTTTGCAAGAATTGGAATATTGTCAAATTTAGTTATAAAACAAGAATAGTGAAAAATATAAAGTTAAACAATATAAAACATTAGTGCATTGTTTGTCATAAAAGAAGAGCATATGGCAAAAAGACTTGGATACCAAATCCTGAGAAATAATGCAGTATGTGTTGCTAGTGATATCGGTTTGGTTGATAATCTATGTTATGGTTACAATGTTTTCTTGCTTTCATGCTTTATCTTTTTCTCAAGTGAGATCCAACTTGTGTGCATTCCCTAATTAATGGTAGTATAAAGCAAGCTAAAGGTGATTTAGTGCGCATGATAGATACACTACTCAAACAAGGCAAACTGATGCATTATCCATTGAAACATATAGCTTTTTCCTTGATTCAATTGCGTGCACTTTGAAGAACAGACTAAACAAATCCAGCAAATTCTGAGAAAGAAAAGAAGATGACAAATTAATAATGACAATGGAGAAGGCATGGTGCAGGAAAAAAGTGATTGAGATTGGAATTTTTTAGTTGAACATTGACCAAAATCATGAATAGTATGTTGTCTGATCATTGTTTCTATTATTGCCCAATTGGTGGTTTTGTACGTAGCATATCTATTTTCAATTTATCTTTAATATAATTTAAAACTGCAGTTGAAACTTACTTTAACGCGAAAATTTATTTAGTCTGACTGATATATTACCCTGCTTCTCATATAAAAAAAAGGTTAAATGTATTTTTTACCTTTAATTTTTCTTTTTTGTAATTTTTTATCCAATAAATTATTTCAACATATTTTATCCATCATTTTTCACAATCTTACAAATTTTTACCTTTTATTAAATTTTAAACAACGTTAACACTTAACGTACATACAAGACACATTTAAAATTTTATGTATCTTGATGAAATAATAAATTGAGCCTTTTATAAATAAATATTTAAAATAAATAAATAAATAAATATAT
>JAMLFT010005588.1:0-17333 GCA_026544285.1 Pachyrhizus erosus
TTTAAAATATTAATTTATGCAACTTAATTATTAACATATATACTAATAGACATAATTTGAGTTAAATTATAATGATTTCGAATTTAGATCAAATTTATGTTTATTATGTTTTTATTTAAAATTTAAAAATTTGATTTGTTTATAAAAAATGATATTTTTTTAATTGTTAAAGTCTTAATTTATCTCACATAATCGTTAACAAATATAATAAAGTTAAAGTATTTATTATCTGAATCAAATTATTATTAATTTAAATTTGGGTCAAAATTTTTATTTATTTTTATTTATTATATTTTATTTAAAATTTAAAAATTTTATATTTATCTTTAATTTATTCTGTATTAAAAAGTTATTACATAAAAAAAGACACGTGTTACAAATTACTGTCAAAATGTTACATGTCAAATATTTTAAAATAATTAACGTTCAATTTTTATAATTATAGATAAATTATGTAAATATATATTACGTACAATTTGCTCATCATTTATTGCATCCAAGAGTATTACTATATTAGAGTATCTTAGTTAATGGAACAATTTTTTAAACTAATTAAGCAAGTTCTTAGTTAGAACTCAAAAAGTATTTAACGTAAGGTTAGTATATTAATTATTAAAGGTACATTAAAATCAATTTATTTCTAACATATTTAGGCTTATTTTATCAGATAAGTGTTTGTATAAATATTTGAGAAAACTTATAGATAACTTATGATATGGTTATGAGTTATTTTTGGTGTATTTTAATTATTCTCGATATAGCTTGTAAAAATAATATGTAACTTATACGGAAACAATTTAATATTTATTTTTTATTGTAAAAAATAACTTATTCACAGGTGATTACATGATGAGTAATTATTTACCATATAAAATAAGTTTTTTAGTTATTTTAAGAATTTTATTTTAATTTTAATTCTTAATTTTTTCTTTTAATTTTGTTATTAATTAATAAAACTTTAATAGATAATATAACAGTTAATAACATTAAACTTATTGATGAATAATTTTAAAACATCGTTCACAATATATATATATATAATTATCTTATAAATTCTTTAATGACTTTAAAGATTAAAATAAAATATTTTATATTTTATAAAAATTAAAATAATTTTTTTTAAAGATTAAGATAAAAAAATATTCTATAAGAATTAAAAAGATATTTAAGTTACAATTATATTATTTAAAAAATACTTAGGCCTTGTTTAAAGAACTTTTTTTAATATGAGAAAAAATAAAATAAAATAAAATAAATTTCTTTCATAAATTTAAATTAACCTATTTACTTTAATTTTTATAAAAATTATCTCATCCGATTTAAGGAAAAGTTGAAATATATAAATTGATCTTTAACTTATAAAAAAAGTGGGGTTCGTTTTGTTTTCTATCTTATTCCTTTATAGGTATTTCCTGATAAATTAATTCAACATAACTTTCAATTGGGCTGTTTACTAAATTTAAAGAGCACAAAAATTAAGTGTGACTAATTTATTTGTGAGTTTCGTCATATGAAAACAAACAAGAAGACAATTAATTATGGGAACAAAAATTACATTTCATATGATTATATGATGTCAACCATAACATGGCGGTTCTAAACCAAACCTTAGTGCATAGAGAAATTTAATATAGAAGCATAATAAATTATCTAATAAACATGTATAAAACTAAACATGCATGAAGGGAAAACTAAACATGTATAAATTATCTAATAAACATGTATAAAACTAAACAATGTCAGGACTAATGTTAGGCTCATATAGAGGTGAAGGATATAAAGAAAAAAAAAAAACTCCAAAAGGATATAAATGACTCCTTCAACTCAACTCAAGTTTAGATTTTTTTTAAAATATTATTACTTGATATACAAAATTTGCATGGGGTTTACAATGAAAGTTTATAAGTAAATAAACGAATCCCAATCATTATAAAAAAAATCTAACCAAATTGGAAGGGAGAAAAAACAAGTGAACTCTCCAAAATAACCCAAAATAAATTAAAATAATAATAAATAACTAAGTTTGACATTTATGGCTCTTTAATAATTTGCAAATATGTATAACTTAATTAGCTAGATGCAATTTTTTTAATATATTTGTTTAAAAAGTATTTACTCAGATTTTATATATAAAAAAGTAATTAATTTATCAAGATCAATAAAAATAATTAAGTTAGTTAGTTTAAATTAATAAAAAATTAAATGATTTGATGATAATTTCATTTAATAATACTATTTGTAATTTAAAAAATATTTATTTAACAATTTAACTTATATAGTTAATAGACCAATAAATATATAAGATAATCATAACTCTAAAAAGATTTGAAAGAGCAAAAAAATTGTTAGTTTTGCCTTGTCTTTTGAAAGTCCCACATCGATGGGTTTGGTTTCTCAAAGAAGACTTAAGCCTTGTAAATAAAGGTCTTATGACCTTGTGTTATTCATCCCACACTTGAAGCAATTTCAAGTGTTTTAGTAAGAGAGAAATATATAGAGTGTGAGAGAAAATTTTAAGAGTGTTGTGAGTATACACTGGGGGTTTTGTTTTTGGGAAACTCTAGTGCTCTGTGATACTGCACTTATAGTAGGAGAGTGTCTCACTAGGGATCACTATATTGTAATTATTTTTTAATATAATGGATATTTTTGGAGTTTGTCCCGTGATTTTTCCCTCATCATTTAAGGAGATTTTCCATGTTAATATTTAGTGTGCATTCAGGTGCTTTATTTTATTTGTTATTCTCCACATAAATTTGGGTGCGCTTCTGCTCACATCTATAAGTGTTTAATACACTTAGGGTGTACCAAACTCTGACATTCATAAAAAGTGGTATCAGAGCCACTTGGTTTTGGATATTAAATTCTTAGTATGTTCTGTGGAAGACAATATAATATTGTGAGAGTGTTACTTTGGAAAGGTTTTGGCTAAGGAAAGACCTGGTATTTAAGTGATCCATTGTGATCTACCTCTTTTTCCTGGGAATCTACCTAGTGCACAGTTTACAGTCGACATACTATTCTAGTATACAATGTTTTGATCCAAGATGTAAGTGTCAAAATTTGAAGTGGAGAAGTTCGACGGATCCAATGACTTTAGTTTATGAAAGTTGAAGCTACAGACATTGCTAGACCAACAAGGCTTGTCAAAGGCATTGGAAGGTGAAAGCAAGTTGCTGGAAACATTATCTTTTGAAAAGAAGGAGAAGATGATGGTCAAAGCACGGAGTAGAATACAACTTAGTCTAGCAGACAATGTACTGCGTGAGGTTATGGAAGAGAAGACCGCTGATTAATTATTGAAAGCTTTGGAGGAAAAGTATTCCATAAAGACTTTGTCCAACAAGCTTTATCAAAGGAAGTGACTATGTACGTTCAAATATTCAGGAGATAAGTCAATGCGAGACCACATAAATGACTTCAACAAGATGATTTTTGATGTTGGAGCAGCTAAAATAAAAGTAGAAGATGTTGATCAAGCTATGATCTTATTGACTTTATTACCTTCGTCCTATGATAATTTCTGTGATACCATACTATATGGTAGGTCCGATGTCACAGTCAAAAATGTCAAAGAGACATTGATGATAAAGGAATAACAGAAGTTAGTATCTGGATCCAGTACTGATAATCCTGGAGATGGGTTATTTGTGTCAAGAGGGCGTAGTCAAGAAAGAGGATCAGAAAGCAAGAGCAAGAGAAGATCAAAGTCCATAAAACGCAAGTCTGTGAAGTGCTTTCATTGTCACCAGGTAGGGCATATTAGAAGAAACTGCCCAGAGAAAAAAGAGAAATCAGGAAATTATGCTAACGTAACAGTAGACAGTTCTGATGATACTGATGTTGGTTCTGCCTTGACAGTATCAACCAGTAACTTGGGAAATGAGTGGATTCTGGATTCTGGCGCATCTTTTCAAATGACACGTAATAGAGGATTTTTTACTTCCTATCAAATTCGGGAATGAAAAGTCAGACTGGGTGATAATAGAATAATTTTTATTGTAGGTGAAGGAAAGGTGCGAGTTAGATTGGATGATGGTACTGAAAAGACATTTCAAGCATGGCATGTGTCGGAACTGAGTAGGAACCTAATCTCGTTAAGTACCCTAGATAATCAGGGGTATAAGTTCTATGGAGAGGATGGTTATTTGAAGGTGATTAAAGGCTCAATGGTGGTAATGAAAGGAAAGTTGCAAGGAGGGATCTATCTATTGTTGGGAAGTACAATTAATGAAACTGCTGCTCTTCTATTCTCTGAAAGAAGTGATTATGATGCTACACAACTGTGGCACATGCGGCTTTGTCATATGAGTGAGAAAGGAATGATCATACTTGCTGGCAGAGGCCTACTGAAAGGCTTAAAGAACTGTAAACTCGGCTTTTGTGAAAATTGTCTCTTTGAAAAGCATAAACGAGTGAAGTTCAACACTAGTAAACACATCAGCAAAGGGATATTGGAGTATGTTCACTCAGATGTTTGGGGTCCTGTCCTTGTTAACTTTTTAGGTGGAGCTTGTTACTTTCTTACTCTGATAGATGATTATTCCAGAAAAGTCTGGATTTATTTCTTGAAGCACAAGGATGAAGTGTTTGGCAAATTCAAACAATGGAAGGTCAAGGTCGAGAAGCAAACCGGGCGATCAGTCAAGAGACTGAGAACTGACAATGGCGAAGAGTTTTGTAGTAAAGAATTTGAAGAAAGGTTGGTATAGTAAGGCACCATACTGTACTTGGAACACCACAACAAAATGGAGTTGCAGAACGGATGAATAGAACACTTCTGGAGCGTGCACGATGCATGTGAATCAACGTTGCACTTCCCAAAACATTTTGGGCTAAGGCAGTTAATACAATTGTATATCTGGTAAACAGATCTCCATCAACTGTAATTGATCTGAAGATTCCACAAGAGGTATGGTCCGGTTGACCCGTAAATTATTTTGATTAGAAGATATTTGGTTGCCTTACATTTGCCCATGTGAGTGATGGTAAACTTGAGGTAAGGGCAAGAGAGTGTATATTTCTAGGGTATGCACGAGGGGTCAAAGGCTACAAATGTGGTGTACAAAACAACCAAGTTCACCCAAAATCATTGTCAGCAGAGATGTCATTTTTTATGAGATGACAATGGTAAATCAGAAGCAGGAATCTAAAATAGATCAGGTAGTAACAAATCATGGTGCTGATAAATAGGTGGAGCTAGAAATTGATTGTGGGAAGATGAAGCAGGAAGAAGAAGATCAGCCAAATATTTCAGGGAGTGCTCAACCTGAAGTAGCGCAACATGATGAACCTGGTGAAGAAACCATAGAAGCAGAGCCATATAGAATTGCTAGTGGCAGAGAGAGGCGACAAATTCAGAAACCTCAAAGATATCTGGATTATGTTGCCTGTGCACTTGACTCATCAAATGCAGATCCTATAGTCTTTGCCTTGGATATGGCAGACGGTGCAGTTGGTAATGAACCATGTTCTTACCATGATGCAGTAGATAGCAATGAGTCAGAGCAGTGACTGATAGCAATGAATGAGAAGATTGAATCTCTTCAGAAAAATCAGACGTGAGAGCTGGTACAACTTCCAAAGGGAAAAAGAGTAGTTGGTTGCAAATGGGTCTTCAAAAGGAAAGAAGGAATCTCTGGCATTGAACCTCCAAGGTTCAAGGCGATACTGGTAGCTAAGGGTTATACTCAAAAGGAGGGTGTTGACTTCCATGAAGTTTTCTCTCCTACAGTGAAACATAGCTCTATCTGAATCCTATTAGCTATTGTGAGTACATTTGACTTAGAGTTAGAACAACTTGATGTGAAGACGACATTCTTACATGGTGGGCTAGAGGAGCATATCTACATGAGTCAACCAGAGGGATTCGTAATTCCTGACAAGGAAGATCATGTTTACTTGTTAAAGAAGTCATTATACGGCTTGAAGCAGTCCCCAAGATAGTGTTACAAAAGGTCTGATGCATTTATGATTGGTAATGGATATAATAGAAACCAATATGATAATTGCATGTATTATAAGGAGCTTCCAGATGGTTCTCGAATATATCTGTTGTTGTATGTAGATGATATGCTAATTGCTACTCGTAATAAGGTTGAAATTAGTATGTTGAAAACTTAATTGGGAAAGGAGTTTGAGATGAAGAACTTAGGTGTAGCAAAGAAAATTCTGGACATGAAGATTCATAAGAAAAAACATTGTGGTAGATTATGTGTATTGCAACAAAACTATATTGTGAGGTGCTACAACGCTTTAATATGGATCAGTCCAAGCCAGTTGGTACTCTATTGGCCACACATTTTAAGTTATCCTCAAAGGAGTGTCCGAAAACTGAGGAAGAGGTGGAGCAGATGTCTCGCATACCTTATTCTAGTGCAGTTGATACTCTCATGTATGTCATGGTGTGCACTAGACCGGATCTTTCACATGTTGTAAGTGTAGTAAGTAGATTCATGAGTAAGCTTAGAAAAGTACACTGTGAAGCTGTAAAATGGATCATGCGATATTTGAGAGGTTCCACTGATGTCTGTTTGGTGTTTGAAGGACAAAAGAATCGTGGAGTTGTGGGCTATGTAGATTCTGATTATGCAGGAGATTTAGACAAAAGGAGGTCATTGACATGCTATATTTTTACAGTCTTTGGATGTACTATTAGCTGGAAGGTGACATTGCAATCTATAGTGGCATTATCAACAACTAAAGCTGAGTATATGACATTGACTGAGGCTGTGAAAGAAAACATCTAAGTGCATGGTCTTTTGGATAGTTTTGGGTTGAATCAATAGGTATCAGTCGTACATTGTGATAGTCAAAGTGCAATTCATTTGGCTAGAAACCCAATATATCATGAAAGGCGAAACACATCAATATTCAACTTCATTTTGTTAGAGAAAATGTCAGCAATGACACTGTTGTAATTCAAAAAATAGCTACAACTAAGAATCCAACAGACGTGATGACAAAAGCATTGTCGATTGATAAGTTTAAACATTGGTTAAACTTGATCAATATTTGCAAAGCTTTAAGACTATTCCTCAAGGCAAGTCAAGGTGGAGAATTGTTAGTTTTGCCTTGCCTTTTGAAAGTCCCACATCGGTGGGTTTGGTTTCTCAAAGAAGGCTTAAGCCTTATAAATAAAGGTCTTATGACCTTGTGTTATTCATCGCACACTTGAAGCAATTCCAAGTGTTTTAGTGAGAGAGAAATATATAAAGTGTGAGAGAAAATTTTAAGAGTGTTGTGAGTATACATTGGGATTTTGTTTTTGGGAAACTCTAGTGCTCTGTAATACTGCACTTGTAGTAGGAGAGTGTTCCACTAAGGATCACTATATTATAATTATCTTTTAATATAGTGGATATTTTCAGAATTTGTCCTGTAATTTTTTCCCCATCATTTAAGGAGGTTTTTCACGTTAATATTTGATGTGCAGTCAGATACTTTATTTTATTCGTTATTCTTCACATAAATTTGGGTGCACTTTCGTTCATATTTATAAATGTTTAATACACTTAGGGTGTACTAAACTCTGACATTTATAACAAAAATGACTTATAATTTGTAGCTAAACTATAAAAATGACTAAGTTATCTCCAAAGTTTCTTTTGTTACTATTATATGTATTTCTCCTTTTTCATCTTACAATTAAATATGATGATATTTTGCTCTCTCCTCTTCTTCTCTTGAACAAAACTAAGTACGAAGACCTACACTTCGATAATTCCTTATCTTCCATTAAACTCCCTTCCATGCGTTATATATCTCCTCTTCCTTCTTTTCTTTAAATCAAACATATTATAAAGGCAGAAATTTAAACTTGAGATAGTTGATGAAGTAGTTAAATTAGCCCCTTACTGACTATTCTGTGCAATGCAACTGGTAGTTTTTTTTTTATTAATATTTTTATTTCTTTTAACTTAAATAATAATATATCTTCTTTCAAATTCTCCCAAAAAACCGTTTCGTAGTAGGAAAATGATACATTATTGAAAATGATTTTGTGAAGAACTGAAGATAAGCTAACACGTGAAGGCATAGAATCTCTTAATATATATATATATATTAAGGCCTGGTCGTTAATATCCTCAGAAATCCAGAAAGCATCTAGCCATACGAGTGGTGGTGATAATGGAATCATAATCTCACTATCGTATACAAGAGAATAAAGAATATATATTATCACAACACACTAAGAGGAATAGGAATTGAAACCACCAACTAGCTATGTTGAAGCATTCATCTACTCCTTTCTACACCTTTTTAATTTGTAGTTGGTCGATGGTGTTATCGAGGATTTGATCCAACGGAAGATCACCTAACTTCTACCCAAATCACGATTCCACGTTATTATGTAAGTCTTCATCAGTGAACAACAAAAGGAATTTTGATGAATTAGTGACTTGTTCTATACGTGTGGTTCCTTGGGTAAATGTTTTCTCCTTAAGTTCACAGTTTAGAGTAGAAGATTTGCAAAATCAAAAGGATATTGTCAATTCACTGTTAAAGGAAGCATAATCATTCTGTCTTCCACTTGTCTACCCTTTGATCTGTTTTAACCATAGACTTATTTCTAATTTATATGTCAACATCTTTCATGTTGGCATAAAGCCTACACTTTTGACAATGAAGCCATCACCAATTCAGCATCATCCACCTAATTGATCATCAACACGGCAATGGCTCCTCCAGATTATTTAATGATTTTTTGTACTATATACGACACACTTGCAAATTCGCATCTGTGCAGTGCCTTACCGTACATTAAATTACATATAAGGAACATTAATATTGAACATGTGAAACTCCATTAATTGATTTGTCCTTTGATAGCAACAGTAGTCATCTTTAGTTTTTTTTTTTTTTTCTTTTTTATAAATAGTCCTCTTCAATTTTTGTGGTCGTAGTTCAACATATACCAATATAAAGAACGGGACTGATGATTAAAATATCTGTCTATAAAAGTTCTCTGATAATGATGCAGCAAATTAGCATTCCAATGTAACCATTTGATTAGCTTAATTGACCAAGATCAATCAAATGAAAAAGGACAAAGAATATTAAATTATCATGTATGATTAGCAATGAAGGCTATAAATACAAAACAATAGGTTTAACTCCAAAACTAATTGTAGCAAATAATAAATTATAGGTATGTAGCTAAATTTCATCAATGGAAAGTCAATCTGATAAGTGCAATAAACACGGGAAATGGTATACTCGAAAGATATATATGATTTATTGAGCTAATTAAGAATTCAAGGTAGCATGAGGAAGGGTAAGTGAAATGTCCTGTTTTATTAATTAAAGAAAAGAGCCCAATAAAAGAATGGATTCGTGAATAATATGACAAGGTGATAAGGTTCCAACATGAAGCGATAGCAAAGGGTGCACGTTCACTTTCTCCTTAGAATAAGGGGGCTCCCATGTGACTACCGTGCGGCCAATTCATTTTGTCATTTTCTTTGACTCTATTTTTTTCTATTACTGGATGAGTTTTGTTTGCTTCTGTCTCACACGTGTGACCATTTATTCATATGCTTTTTGAGTTTATGTTATGCACATCAAGCCGCCTCCACCTTTAGAAAAATGTACACTTACATATTCTTAGGAGTTTAATCACCATTTTAGTTTATTTTAATAATATTTTTTAATCGCATATTTATATGTCACATATCATATTTTAATGGAGTAACAACGTAGTATTATTGTAAAATTAACTTATAAATTAACTAAAGTGAATTAGTCAGTTGAACATTTTGAAATTTATAAGTTATTTGATTAAATTAATTTTTTTTTAATAAAATTAATTGATAAATTGAATAAAAAAATAAAGTAATATAAAATATATAATTATTTTTTAAATAAAAAATAATATATTACAAACTAACTTATTTTATAAAATATTTTAAATAATTTATAAAAAAATTATAAATTATTATTAAAATAAATTTGTGTATTAATAAAATTATTTCATCAAACTAATTTATAAACTTTTCAAGTAGGTTACTAAACATATTAATATAAATTTTCTCGCTATCTGACCATTACATCGTTCTCCTCGCTCTATGCATAATTCATTTTATTTTTTATCTTTTATATAATTTTGTGTTTTAAAAAGGTGTAAGAAAATTAAGAGAATGAAATTTTAAAAAATATTTTTCAAAATTTTAATATATCAAACGAAAAAAAAAATATTTTTAAAATAAAATTAATTTTAAAAACTCTCATCTTTAATTCAAATATACAATAAATGTCAGTATTAGTGACCAATCAGGACCAAAGTTGGGAATCAAGATATTTAATACAAAAAATTATATTTTGATTCTCAATAATATGTACACATTATTGATATTTTAATATTTCATGATATATATAAATTAATGTCATTCTAATAAGGTATGGCGCACTGCTTGCTGAGATAAATGATGCCGATATAGCTAGGTCATTTTGTGCACTATTTATTAAATTATATAAAGAACTTCACAAGATGTACTCTTCACGATAAGAGAAAACCTCTTTTTTTCCCCTTTATCACCTGCTTACTAACAATGTCACTAAAAGCATATTCCTTCACCCACTACAAGATTTGAGAGGCACAAAATCACTTTGAGGATACAAGGGAAAATATTAATCACGACGCACACACACCAGAGAATATTACAATTAAGTTAATATTATAACCATAAGTCCATATTCATTAATTGAACAATAAAATTTCTTAATTTTTTGAATCTATAACAAATTAAAAATGCCCAATAACAGTTACACAAACAGGGCATAAAAAAAAAAAATAGCATTACAAGAAAATTGAATTGAAGCAAACACGAGCAAAGCTAATAAATAAATTAGAAAACATTTAGTTATTTATTTGAAATCAATAATGTATCGAAACAGAAACATGTGAGCCTAGCTTGTTAATTTTGTTTTGGGTGGTGGGGTTGGTTTTCTTCTGGAAAACACTCCAAGCTACAGAAAAAACAAAAGTAAATCCAGATAAAACAGTAGAAAGATGCTATAAAAGGCGAATTGCAAGGATAGATGAAAAGAAAGCACGTATATCTCTTTGGAGGCTCACGCGCGAATGCGAAATGGAGGAGGAGCTGAACCTGGACAACCTGAAACCGATAAAAGTGTTAGGCAAAGGAGCCATGGGCACCGTCTTCCTCGTCCAATTACAAAACTCTTCCCACGTGGCACTCAAAGTCATAGATAAATCATCCTCCCTCCACCACGCTCCTCGACGTGCCCGTTGGGAAATTGACGTCCTCTCTCGCTTATCCCATCCCTTCCTCCCTTCCCTTTTGGGCTCCTTCGACTCCAACAACTTAATGGGCTGGGCCGTCCCTTACTGCCCCGGCGGCGACCTCAACTCCCTCCGTTACCGCCAAACGGATCACGTTTACTCCTCCGCCGTCATCCGCTTCTACGTGGCCGAGATCCTCTGCGCGCTGGAACACCTCCATTCCATGGGCATCGTCTACCGTGACCTCAAACCCGAAAACGTCCTCATTCAGCAATCTGGACACGTCACCCTCACCGACTTCGACCTCTCCCGAACCCTCTCTCCCAAAACCATCAAAAACAACGTTGCTGTTGTTCTCCCCCTCCAAGACTCTGACACTACTCCTCGCAACTTCCGCTGGGTCCCATTCCACGCTACCAAAAAAAACCCCAAGCCCGCCCGGGTCAACCCGGTGAACCGACGCAAACTGAGTTTCGAACGTTCTAACTCGTTCGTAGGCACGGAGGAATACATCTCGCCGGAAGTCCTCCGCGGCGAGGGGCACGAGTTCGCCGTGGATTGGTGGGCCCTGGGAGTGCTCGCCTACGAGATGCTCTACGGAACGACGCCGTTCAAGGGGAGGAACCGCAAGGAAACGTTTCGAAACGTGCTGGTGAAGGCGCCAGAATTTGTGGGGAAGAAAACGGCGTTGACGGACCTCATCATGCGATTACTTGAAAAGGACCCCACCAAGCGTCTGGGTTACGTTCGAGGCGCTAGCGAGATCAAGGAGCACGAGTTCTTCAGAGGGGTCAGGTGGGACCTACTAACTGAAGTTCTGCGCCCTCCGTTTATTCCCTCCAGAGACGATGCAATAACCAAATCTTTCGCTGATGGACTCGACATAAGGGGATACTTCCAGAGCTTGAAATCCCCGTCCTCTTCACCGTCCTTTGAGATTCAGAATAATGTTTCTTTACCGGAATTCTGACGCACGTGTGGGGGATCCTAGCCTTCCACTTACGCTTGCACCATCAGGACTCTCTTAAAATTTCTGTCTATATGGGTAATAAGAGTAGCACGTGGAGAAACGGCTTTAGACGTTAGTTAGAAATTGCTCCTATAGAGTATGATTATGTATATAGTTAGAAAACTACAGATAGAATTGTACAATACGGTTGCTTATACGTGAAATCTTTTTTTTTTTTTTTTGTTTCACATCCATACACTCACTTTGCTGTACATTTTTTATATATAAAAAAAATTCTAAAATATATATTTGTAATTTCACTTGTTTGCTCATTGTTATTGGACGGAGTGGTCGATCGTTAAGTTTTATTTTATCGAGGGAGATGATCATATATGGTAAGCTTTTGAATCTCAAAGAAATTGCATGCTTAATTAATAACAGTAACAAACGGTACGAAACCATTAAAACTGTGATAACTAAAAAAAAAAAAACAAAAGATTTTTTAACATCTCTATTACCTAATCATCAATATCCATTTTTTTCTCAGTAGATGTCTTTAGGTGTCCGAAAATTAATTTTGAAAAAAGAAAGAAAGAAAAGAAATGTAGGATGAGAGCTTTGAGAGGTAAGAGTGGCACATATCTAAATATTTAATTCGTCGAAATATACAGGCATCATATTCCTTTATTTTTTTTCTAAAGGAAAATTTATAAACAGTATGCTATTTTTTTTTTAGTTGTTACGCACGATAAAAATTTGGACTGTTGCTATTCCCACTGTATGATCAAATGGATGAATGCTGTTCAAACATTACATGATAATCGTTATTTGGACGGGAAAAAACTTCGTCATGAAAATTAAAAGAATTTCTGATGCGATCTTCAGGGTGCATTGAGTGCGAATTATTAGGAATAAACCTCAAGTGTTAAAAAAATTCCTCTTATGCTGTATTCAGTTTGATCTGTAAGGTACATTAAGGGGGGTTTTGATGCAGTTGGCTTATTGATGCATTGTAACAGTTGATAAAGTACTAAAGGCATCTCTCTTTTGAGAAGAAAGCTTTAGTAGGACCAGTTATTCTGATTCTAAGTGGAACCATCTTATTCAAATAGAAATGATCAAAATAATAAATAAGACTGTTTATCCCGTGAAGAGTGGCGATTTCTTATCAAATAAAGTCTTTACACATAAACATAATAATGAGCTACCGAAGTTATAATTCTTAAACACGTGCTCAAGCTTGTTCTCCTCTCATGTTGCAATCCTCTTATTTTACGGTTTCTGTCTAAGAGCAACGGAGAAACAGATATGCTCGCTGGTATTGTCATATATATTTTCCAAACGTATGGTGTAGATAATTCCCCCTGCTCCACTTCACTCCCCAAACCTTTTTCATATCTTTTAATTATTTCTTAGCAGTTTAATTCAATACAAAAATTTTAAACAGAAGGCATATGAATTTTATTGGATTATTAATAAATTAATTGATTCTACTAATAATAAAAAAATTAAAGAATGAAACAAAGATAAAATCTCCTAAGTTAATTTATTTTATACTTAATTAGACTTTGTACCAATTTTACCGTAAAAATATATATCAAACTTATAATATATATAACTTTAAAATATAATCTAAAGTATAATTTGAATTTTAATTTAATAAATTTAAAATTTTAATTTAACTTTATGTAATTTTTCTTTATTAAAAAATATTGTGTCTATTGTTAATTTTTTTATTTAACTTTGTATTAAAAATTAGATTTGTGAATATTTTTTTAAAAGTTTTCTATTTATAATTTTTTGACCAATTTTCATATAGTGATAGTCAATTTTTATTAACATATTTATATGATTATTCATAATTTTTTTTATACAAATTAATGAACACAGTAATTGTTAATTTATTAATATTATATATATTATTTTATATACTAGTATAAAGTATATATATTATTTAGTAGTTATGATTTTATGTATACTTTATTTTTTTAATTTATATACATTATAAGTATTATAAAATTTATATATATTATTAATAAAAAAATTGATTTAATAGTTGAGTTGTCTATATACAAATGAAGGATGACAAGTTCTTTTTTTATTTTAATTTCTTATTTCATCTTATTAAATAATTATGATATTATTATTTTGATATTACATCAACAATAACAAAAAAAAATATTATTTCATCTTCTCAAATTATCATAACGTCATCATCTTATTATCATATTAATAAGTTCGGTTAAATATGTGATGGATTCTTCGTAAAAACAGCGTGTAACATGAATGATATTTGAATGATTTAATTTACATAATTAAGTTATTGTTCTATCGAACATTTTAATACTACCTAGCGGTTTTTGTTTTTTTTAATTAATTAACACGTGCAACTCGTCCTGCCCTGGTGTCATCCTCAGGGATAAATTGGAATCACTGTAACAGTTATATATTTCCTGCTTAGAAACGTAACGGAAAACAAAGAACAAGAGTAACTAATGACAAATTTGTGGCTTATGTTAGCTTTTCATGGGTGTTTTATTTTTTATCTTTAAATCTCCCTCGATTGGATTTGCTTACTAGCTTCCGAGGTTTTTTTTTTTTTTTTTTTTTAAGTACTAGCTTGTGAGTTGTGACTTTGACAATGGCCTTTAATTCAAGAATATTATTCTTTTGCTATCCAAAAAAAAAAAAAAAACTAATTAATGACAATTTTACACACACTTGAAATTTGTACCCGTAGACTTTCAAGGTGAGAATTTCTACCTCGTGGTATGAATCGAGTGGATTTAAAATTGGAGGTAAATAAAGAAATTAATAAATAATTGAATTAATAACGTTTTTTCATTACTAAATTATTACCATTTTACAAATTTTATTATTCAAGTTAATAAATATAACGATGAATAAATGAATTTTTGACTGTGAGAGACTTGTCTGCATCTCCCACCTTAAAATTCATCTTGAAACAAATTCATTTTGAAAAATTGTTTATAAAAATTAATCACTCCTATAAAATGAATTAATTGATTGCACAAGAGAGAGATTAATTGAAATGTTCAAATGCCTTTTGGTTTAAAAAAAGAGAGAGAAATTTGACAAAATATTCATCCTAAAAGTGTTTGCTTGAAAAAAATTTATTTGTAAAAACATTTAAATAAAATTGTCCAATTATTATTGTTTTTTATTTTTAAAAAAGAGATTTTTTGTGTACATATTTGATTCCCTACAACAACAAAAATTGCGACGTTGAGTAATTCCTGGTTTGCTGACAAATGCTAATGTCACTTCACTCAACTGTCGATTGTGCGGAGAATCTAGTGCTTAGTTGAAAACGAACTAAGATTAGGAATAGGTTCCCTATTAGTTAGCACTAACATGGGACTAGTATTCCTTGTGTCGGCTAATTTTTGGTTTGATATTAGGTAAAAAAAATGTTTAGAAAACCCTTTTTTTTTTTTTTTAATCTTCTACCTCTATTTGACTCACTAAAGTTTAAGGTAGTTTGCACTTTGTTCACTGCACTTTCATAAGCATTGATCCTTCCCAAACACCTCTCGAGTCTTTGTTTGGATATCAAGTAGTAATTAGCAAGTAATAAGTTGTGACAATTGAAATATGTTTGTGATGGCCCTCAACAACAAAAAAGCTACATGCATTAGATGACTTTGTTTCCATCTCGTAGCCATGCCAACTTTGAAGTCTTCTCTTGTGCTGTCCCTGATCTGACTCCTTCTGTCTTCATTTGTACAATAATAAAATGATAAGTGTAGTCGTATCATAATAAAATTACGTAATTGAAGGGATAAGTTGCCGAAAGCTGTTGGTATAATTATAACTAAGAAGAATTTAGTCCAAGCTTTTTAGAAGAAATTAGATTGCCTTTAACTTTGGATGTGAAAAGTAATCGAAAAACCTATTATTAATGTCAAATGGAAAAGTGTGCCCAGTTCATTAATTTGCAACTGATAATAAATGATAATTAATATTGAAAAGGGTGAACTGTCGGGTTTTTGTCTCTATTTTTTTAATTTTATTTTTAATATTTTTAGTTTTATATATTTTTATTAATAATTTTAGTTTATATTATCAAATAATAAATATAACGATTAAATTAATGATTTATTACATAATAAAAGAATTTAATAAGATAATTAAATATAATTTTTTTATAAAATTATATTTTTAATTAATTATTTATTTAAATTATTTAATTAATAATAATTAAAAATATATAATTATTTTATGGAATTTCTTGATTATACGATAAGTTTGACGATAAAAAATTATTATTATATAATCAATTTATATTATTATTTTTAGCAGTAATTAAAACTGTTAACAAAAAAGTAAAAGTACAAAATATTAAAAATTTGGTTAAAAAGCTAAAAGTTAAGTTTATAAAAGGTTTAGGAAACAAACATAATTAGCCATGGAGATAATTACCCAATTTATGCTTTCTGCCGTCAAAATTCTTCAATATAAGAGTGAAATTAATTAATCCAAAGCACGCCAAAATCTTATCATCCTTTTCTGACCACGACGAGACTTTGCAATTGGCATTACAGGTTAGAACCTAATTCTTATAATAATTCGGAGACGTCTTTTCCACCAATGAAGCATGTAAGTTGGGCCTTCTAAGCACATTGATTTGTCCATTGAAGTAAAAATTATTTCAACAATTAGAGATCACTTAGCGGTGAGAAATCAAATAGATATATAAAAATTTAAGTTTGATCTTCAATATTATTACTGTACATAAAAATTTTAAAAAAATTACCGACAAGATATAAACTTAGTAGTTAGAATTTTTTTGACAGCATAAACTTAGTAGTTAGATAGTTACTTTTTGTCGGTATAAACTTTATTTAGTGAAAAGAAAAGTGCGAGATAATAAAATGTTTTTTTTTTGCCAAATGTATTTTTTCCTTAATTTGTTAACTAACCAATAAAATTTAGATGCTAAAATTTGTCACTTATTTATAATACGTTCCTTCATACTATTTAAAAAAGGTTAATAAAATTAAATTAAACTAATAATATAAACAAAGACTTAAAAAACTTTTGATTTTTGTGTTTTTTTTTTTAAATTATTTTAATTTTTATTATTAAATAACAATATTAATTAATAATATAATAGTG
>JAMLFT010005589.1:0-17310 GCA_026544285.1 Pachyrhizus erosus
TTCTTTACTGTTCGTATATTTTCTTCCACCAAATATTTATTTTATTTTGATAAAATTTAATTATTTTATTTATCTAAATATTTATTTATTTGTATTTAATTTATAAAATTTTATTTTTTATTTCTAAAAATTTAGATTTTTATTCTCTTATTTTATTCTTTTCTTATTTTACTTTTTATTTCAACTAAAAATGTCTAAATCTATTTTCTATTCCAAAAAAAAAAATTGCTATTTAAATATATTTATTATTTAAACTTATTTTCACTCAAAATTTTCAACTTGACTAATAATAATTTTCTCTTTCCATATTATCTCCTGAACAATATTTCTCATAGAATTTTAAAATTCAAAACCTTAATTGAACTAAAGTAATTATTTAAATGGTGAAACAAAAATTCTAATTTAAAACTATAATTTTATTATATTAAAAGCAGATGTTAGAATATATATACATAATTACATACATGAGAAAAGAGCTTATTAGAAAAGTAATTTTTTCATATATAGGGTGTGCTTGATCCATTTTTTTGTTTCTCAATTTTTCAACTTAAAATCATCTATTAAAATAAAAATTATTTTCAAAAAAATTTCAAAAACTGTAGTTTTGATTAAAAGTAGTTATCTTGTACAATGAAAAGTACATTTATAAAAATAAAAAATTAGTAAAATAATTAATTTACAAATAGTTAATTTAATGATAATAACAATAATATTAAAACCATATTTTTAAAATTTTCAACAATTATTTTAATAATATTTTTTAGTGATTATTTAAAAATTATATATATATATACTAAAAAAGAAATTTAAATATTTTTTACAAATGACAAAACATTTTACTTATTTTATATTGTTTTTAATTTTTTAAAAATAAAAATTTTATTTCATTGCAACATTAAAAACAAGCAAAATAATACATAAAGTTGCTTTACCATGTTCGAGAAGGTATAGGCGACCCTGTAAAAGAAAGTCTCCTAAAAATAAAAAAAATACTAAAATATAGGGATATAATAAAACATAAAAATGATGTTTTGGATTAGGATTTTATTTCAATCAACAATTTTAAACAATATAAAAATTTTACTATTTTTTAGTGTCTAATATAAAATTTGACTAAACAAATTTTAGAACCCCTTAAAATCTTGTAATTTTTATAATCACAAAATTTATTATATTTTGATATCTAATGAAATTATTTGAGCTATGCAAGCAAGTTAGTCATTCAAAAGTAAAAAAGTATATTGATCTATCATAGATGCCTTAAATACATGTCTTTTATATGAAGTGTCCAACGTGCTCTTAAGCAACGACATCCAAAGCTTTTTGAAAATATGGTTTCTAATAGCTTGAAAATAGAAGTGTCCAATGGTTTTAAAAAACATAAGAACTTTACATGTTTTATAATAGTTTAATTATATAGTTGTCCAACTCAAACAAAATGCCTAAGCTCTTCATCTTATATAGGTTCATTTGTTAAGGCTTTTGGCTCTGATTATTCCTATTCATGTATAGTGTAAACCTTTTTTTATATCCTCTTTGAAATGTTCTAGCATTTTAAAATATCAAGATTTATTGTAAAGTATGATATTTTAATGTATAAGTACAACCTATGAATTAAAGTAGTCAACTTATTAAGGCAAAAGTATAGAAAGAGGGAACAAAGAAAGAACTTGTAGAAAGGTAATATTACATGTCAATACCAACTAGCACCTTTTTTATAAAGATGTGACAATTATCTTCTCTCTCTCTGCTCTATTCATGACACATTTCTTAGAATAATGTGAAGAGTTTTTCATACACTAAATAGAGATTGAAAATGAGATTCTTGTAAAAGCTCTCCCTCACAATGTATATCTTCTCAAAGATTATATAACAAGATTTGAAGACAGAGACAAAAGAAATATACTTTGAACAAACTTTTTCTAACTCTTTTCACTCTCATTTGAAAAACATTAGATAAACCATATACATGTTATTAAAGCTTTTATCCTTTGCATTGCAAAGCTATCTTGTAGTTGTGCTAAAACTTCTAATCCCTCACATTATGAGTTTATTTGTTTGTAATCTTCAAACATTCTATTTGTGAAAGTTTAAAAAGACTTAATGTTAAAGAATACATGCATTAGTAATCTTTGAAATAATTGTTGTGAAGTCAAGATTGGCTTAAAGAATACTTACCAGTAACCAATGTGTGGTTAGTTTAATAATTTTTTGTTAAAGGGATGGGACATAACTCAATTTAAGCAAAGCAATATAAATGCATGTGTTTGATTTTATTTCTCTTATCTTCATGTTTTTAGCATCAAACAATCTTATATCTTTCTTAAAAATTCTTTTGCAAAAAATAAACAACTAATTTCACATAACATAGAATTCAACTACCTTCTTGTGTATTACTTGGTTTTTCATCAATGTCCCTAAATTTTTATTTGTTATTACTTTTAATCTCTATTATTGAATAACAGTGTTAACTAATAATATAATAGTTAAAGGCGGCTAAAAGAACCAAATTCAATTAAACTAGTAACAAATTGTACCAAACTAAAAAAATTTACTTGAATAGAATTGAAAAAAGGTTACAGTGAACTAAACCAAATTGTTTTTTAGTTCAATGAACTATATTAAATTCAGTTCAAAGTGTGCATGTAATTAAAGATGTAGATCTTCCAAGTTTCAATTCATTTGTTAGACCGAATCAACTTGGTCTTAAGATTGTTAAGCTTTGTCAATTGTGGTTCCACATACACTTAGTAGTTAGAATTTCAAAATATGATTTAGAAGTTTCTAAATTCTAATCGATTCAAAAACCAAATGCTATTCTTTATTTCTAACTTCTCTAAAAATTAAAATGATTATTTTTATTTTCTTTTAAAGTGTTGCAAAAAATACCATACCATCCTAAATTGGAAGAGTTTCATATACATTATTCTGTCATGAAGGGAACTAAGATTTTCATTACAAAATAAAATTAGACCTTGCAAAAATTTAAAAAAATAAAAAATAAAGCAACAACAATAAAAATATCATAGGATGATTTATTTGATTATGTTGATTGCAGACCTTGTCCCCTTAACACCAACCAATTTTAGTATTCCCTTTAAGAGATATGTAACAACTCTTCCTGCAAGATGGGAAAGAAAAATAGCTCACTAATCGAACCTGGAAACATCAAAACCAATATTTAATTATTATCAAAAGAAATTTAAAAAGTATCATTTAAATTCAAATGTGTAATCTTCATAATTTCTATTTCAAATATCATGTAGTTGTGTTTTTTTTCTCATTTTCAAATCTCACAAAACTGTTTAGCAATGCACCGACCTACTCTTAAAGTAGTTCAATTTTTTAAAAATTGAACTAGCAAAATGGTTTAATTTAGTTTCTATTAGAAACACTTTAGTTTTCTTAAGTACTATTCAGTTTGGTTCTCAAAAGTTCAATTTGAATCATTCCTAAAAGTTTACAAACCAAAAAGATAGTAAACCTTTATATAAATAAGTCTTGTAGTATTTAGTTAAGATGAATAGGATTTTTTTAAGGATGTCAATAAAATCTAGTGATATTCAATTAAGAATTTTTATAACTTATAAAAAGTCTTCTAATATTTGATAGATTAATTTTGGAACATCCATTTGTTGTTTATACTTGGCCTAATTGACTTTTTTTTGTGCTTAATATTGATATTTTGACTAAGTTTTATATTTGTAAGGTTTATTGGGAATAATAAATAGGTAATTGTTGTTAATTTTCTTATTTTTCCCTCATTTTTACCTTTCTCTTTTCCACAAGGTATAATTGAAGCTACAAAGATCAGATTATAAAAAATTAGGCATCCCTAAAGAAATAAGACAAAGATCTATATTTTCGTCTTTCATAAGCCTTGGCTAATTCAAATGAATTCATTCATTAAAAGGACCATGAAGTTTCAAGCATTATTCTTGCAAGGAAAATGACATAGGTTCAGTATTTTGAGATTGTCTCAAGCTATAAAGACTAGGTTGATGCCAAATTGGTAGCCAACTTTTCACAACAAAATTTCCTACAACTAACATGCAGACACCATGGGCAAATTTGTCCATTTCAAGTTCCAAGTAAATTCCATCAATGCTTACCTAATTTAAAGAGTTCATTAGGATTTGATTTTTAGATTTTATCTTATCTTTCCCCATTATTAGGATGAAGATCATATTTTATCTCTTGATTAGGATGAAGATTTTATCTTTTAAACATGATTTGCCATTTTTAATATTTCATTAGGACTTTATTAAGATTTGATTAGGATTTGCTCTCTGACTAGGATAAATAGAGAGCAAGGTAATTGAGAAAAAGCACCTCTTAAGAATACATCTATATTCTTCAATCTTTCTCTCATCTTCTAAGTTTTGTTGCATTTTTTTATTTCATCATTCTTCAATGGTAATCATCATATAGGGTTAAAGGCTTTAACCAAATCAATAATTCCACTTTGTATAATGCTCCTTTTAAAACTTGACTCGCCAAGGGAGTTACAATTTATCAATAACATAACCATTCACATAACTATATCCTTGATTTAAACAAGATAAATGAAGTCATAAAACTTATTATTACATAATTACTATATCCTTTATATTAGAACAAAACATCTCCTTAACTATTCTCTAGGACTAATTTGGATCAAGTTAGATTCTTTAGAAGGATCCTCTTCTTCTATAGAGTCTTCTTTTTTGTTTGTATCATTAGCTTATACTAACCCTATGGAGGACTGTGGAGGTTAAGGGGTCTGAGGTTGTCTTTTCATAGCTGGAAAACCAGCCACTCTAGGCAGCAGAGTTTGAGATAAGATCATTGGTAAGTCTACATGATGAAACTACCAAGGAACTACAATATTAGCAGGTCTGAAAGTGAATTATACATATCCCACGAATGTGTCATCTTCTTGGACTCTATCATAGGTCCATCTTCCTTCCAAGGTATTACGGTCAAGTGGAATCATGGTTGGAAATCATCTACCATTGGTGTCTGAAAAGATAGGGGGGTGTAGGAGTGAATCATCTATTCTTGGGTAACACATATATCTAATAGAGGGTCATGTATCTAAGGAAGACTCTCATCTTAGCATATGTTCCTAATTAGGAATTCTATTCAATTTTTGAGCCCTTCGCAACCTCTAATACTACTTACTCTGAGAGGACTTACGTGAGCATGTCATTAATAATCCAAATTGCAATCTTAGGTTGACGATCGAGAGTACACATCCTGCCTAGTACTCGGTCCAGGATACTCTCAACCGAATCTTGGTAATGTTTCTCTTTGTTGGGGATGCCAAGCCGGTTCTGTGACACCCTCTTTACTTTGAGCGGTTCAAAACTTGGCACCGTATTTATCCCAAAGGTCTCACCAAAGCCTGTATACATTCCTCAAGTACCTTCTGTGATCAACCATTGCATCCTCCATTCTTAATTCTCACTCGTTAAGGTTTTTAGTGCAATTTACCTTCCTTATTTCATTTGTTATCCTCACTATTCATTTTATGTTGGTACTAATGACAATTTTAGATATCCATGGGTAACATCTATTTTTATAGCACAATCATTCTAGATTATGTCGTCATTGTCTGAGCATTACTCAGTTCATTATTTATCCTAAGGTTTTTCAGAATTCATTTTCTTAGATGGGTAGATATCAAGTATGTTTACCCTCCATTAATAGCGGAGGTATAGAATCCAACTCACTCAATTACATAACCAATGATCACAAAAATCAACCATTACATTCAAATAATAAGACAAGGGCAAAATGGTCAGTTTTCACCCTTTCTTCCATAATTTCTTTTTAACTTTATAATTATGTGAGATAAGTAAGTATAAAAGGATTTTGAATCTCCATTAAAATTAGTTTTGGAAATTTTACTAAAAGGGTAATTTTGCGGAAATTTTCTTAAGGGTATTTTGGTCGTTTTGTAAAATATGTCATTTTTAGGGATTTCTCTTTCACATTTCACTTATAATACATTATATGGGTTCCTCGTATTCTAAGCTATTTTTCCTGAGTTTATGAGGTCAAAACAGTGGTAAAATTTAGTTTTTTTTATAATATAGGGGCATTTTGGTCATTTTATAAAAATTGTTCTTTTTAAGAATTTTTCTCACATTGACCAAAAAGTGTTTTTTAACTTTTGATTGAAGGAAAAATAAGTATATTTTGACACAATTAACTCAATAAAAAGAGCCATAACAAAAGTATATTATCCACGTAAAGCATTTAAAGGATAAAAAGAATAAATTTTATCTTTTTTATAGATAAAATAAAATCTTATCTATTAAATAATGTTTATAAAATGTATATCTAACATTTACACTATGAAAGTGAGTAAATTTATTTTTTTTTAAGATAGGATAAACTCTATCAATAAAATGCAATAAGAAAATCCTAACCATTAAATAAAATTTGATCAAATAAATTTCTTAGTGCTTGAAAGATTTTATATCAATTATTATATAAAATATATGAAATTAAAAAAATTCAAGGGGCACCAAGGTTCCCCACTCTACAACATACATTCATCCATGACTAGTAGACAAATCTTTACCTTTAGTATTACTAAATAACAAAGACAATAATTTTGAACCTAATATTCAAACCCAAGAACAAGAAAGAGAAGATGTTAACACATGGAGGGTATAACTTTATTTATGTTAGTGAAGCCAAAAATATGAAGAACCTCTCCCTAAATGAATAGGAGGACATGAAACTAGAATTTAAGGGTTAGAAAACACACTAGAATTAGGGGTTGAATAGTGTATGTAATTTTCGCGAGTTTTTCATAAATTCTTTTGAAAATACATATAAAAAGGGTGAAAAAATAGTTTCATAAAACAAGATGTATAAATTTTGACAAATAAACACAACATAAAAAAATATTTTATATTAATTTGCTTCAACTCTCGAGTTACATTCTATTCTTTCATAACACAAGAGATTTCATTAATCAAAACTTAATTACAACATGAGTATAGACTCCACCACTCCTAACTCTACACAAGTATTCTCTAAGTCACTTCTAACTTCTCAACTCAAGTATTTTTTATTGTAACTTCTGACTATAACAATTAATCATCTGATTATGTTATCTCAAGTATTGTTTTACACTAAGTCACATGAGGATATAAAAGTTTAACACATAATTACATGTTAGCAAAACTGAAGACATAAGAAAGTTTAAGACAAAGTTCGTTCAAATATTCGTGCATCACTAAATTCACTAACTTTTTAATGTCTTTATGCATTGGTGTTTATAAATAGAGATGAAAGATGTCTATTATGACTTAATGTTATTCTTTCTTCTTCCCATTTTGTTGTGCATTAAGTGCATGAATCTTCTTGATGTCTTCATTGTAGGTGTTTAGCTACTGTTAGATGCAAGAAAATATACTTAACTTTTGTCTTTTTCTCTTTTTGCTTTCTTAACTTTAGCATGTCAACTATTTGTCTGAACATTTCTATTTTAGTATTTTTTTTTTTTTATGATAGACTTTAAAGCTAAAGAGTCCTTTTGATTTAGAAGTATACTAATTTTCATCATTTGAATTTAAGCTTTAGATAAACAATAAGGATAGAATCAAAGGTACATTATGATTGCAGCTATCCTAAGAATTTGAAAATGTATAATATTAATTCAAACATAATAAATGTGTAAGTAGAAAACAAGTTTGATGTTACTTTATGATGTATTTTCAAATCATATGTCTATAATGTATAGTTTTTGTAAAACATGTTGGACATATATTCAATGAAAATATCAATTGCACATACCTAATATTTCTAGCACTGAGGATGCTTAACATTTTTCGCTTAAGTTTCATGCGTCTGAGTTGAAGAATTACTACCTTTCTATTGTCTAGGATGTATTGTTGTTAAGATATTCATCAAACCATTAATATCTACCAAATTATAATATTCTTTTGTTATCATCAAAACTATAGATTGTTTAGGAATATGAAGTTCATTTATGTCTTTGGTTCTAATAGAATTAATTAGCCATTAAAATATTAGAAAGTTGTATTGGTTTTACTTTTCTTTATCCAAATCTTCTTAGTTTTTATTATATCTTTCATTAACTCTTGTAATTTTTAATATTTTCTAAAAATTCATAAAGTCTTTTTAAATCTTATAAATCCACAAAGTCCTTTCAAATCTTATAAATTTATAAAGTAATTTCAAACCTTTTAAATTCTTATGATATATAGCCACTAAAATTTAAACTACAAAAACTTAATTATAAAAGTCTTTTAAAATCCACAAAACTTTTTTATTCCAAAATGATCTTTTAAAATCTCAATCAATTATATCCCCCTATGTATACAACAAAGTATGAAATATATATATAGCATAAAATATGCATTGACAATATTTGAAAGTCCAACATTAAAAAGCCACACATAAGCTCCTAAAAAGCTCCTCCAATTAGCATTTTTACAAGCTCCTTATTTTGATTATTTCTTATAAGCTACTTATTTTTCAACAGCTCTTACATAAAAAGTATTTGGCCTAATTTCTACTTTTAAAGAGAAGAATGGTAGGTTATAAATACCACAACACAAATAATATGCAATCAATGTTGCATTTCCTACAACAATATCAACATCTTGTTCCTTTATTCCGAACAAAACCAATATAATCATGTAGGTATATTGTGACTGTGATTGATTAATATTTATAAAAAAAATTATGATGGATAAATACCATAATTTTGTCAGCATATATATGATAATTTGATTACTTCAATTACTATAATTATGTAAGAAAATATTATTTTAAATTAAATAGTATATATTTTAAAATAACATAATTTACATACATTTTAAATTATATTTCCAATTTTTCATTACTCATTATAAACAATGTAAGACGTTTATATGAAATTTAAATTACTAGTATCATTTGATATTATGAAATTCACATAAATTTTGTGAGATTTCTTAATTTAATTATTTTTACAATTTTGAATTTGAATCAAATAATATATTAGTATTATCAATTATTTTAAATTAGAATATATAATTATATTATCAATATATTAGAATTTTCAAATCATTATTAATTAACTTAATTAAATATTAAAAATACATATTTTCAAAAACACTTTTTTAAATTTAAGAATTAAAAAATGAGAAATAAAATCAATAAAAATTTAAGCATGAAAAAAATTAATATAATGATGTCATGTGATATTTGTTTATGTGATTTTTTTTATATAATATATAATTGATAATTGATTAATGAGGAAGTACTTTTTAAGAACTCTCAAATTATAATTACTTTTAAGTTTTTATTGTTATGCTTTTTTTAAAAAAACTTTAGCTATTCACGCTTTCCAAATAATTTCAATGTTTTATTAACTTGAAAGTTCTTTTGTTCCCCAAATGTCCACGGCTCATCTACTGGTTGACTCTTTTAAAACATTTCTTTTAGTTTAAAATATTTAAATATTAGTGAGGGAGGAACGTATTTATTATTAAGTGAAGTTTTATCTCATGAAGAAGTCCTTTGGTTTCATAAGTCTAGAGAGAATTGGTTAAAACTTGGAAATGAAATTTCTATATTTTTTCTTACTCAAACCATTATCAGGAGGAGACAAGACATAGGCACAGAGCTTTTTGTTGATGGAATTTTTTGTTCTGATATTATGTTGCCTAAAAATGCTACTCAATTCCTCTTTAGGCAAATGTTTCAAAACTCTATCAGACATTTCCCTTCTGATCTTATTATTCAAAATATTCCAAAGCTGGGAATTGAGCAAGTCAATGTAATAAGGCCCTCTTACAACCAGTTTCTTTGCAGGAGGTAAAAAATGTTTTTTTCTCTATGAATACCTTCGAGGCTCTAGGTCAGGATTATTTTCAACCTATCTTTTACCAGAAATATTGGCATATTGTCGGTAGTGAAGTTTGGAAAATTGTTTACAATATCTATACTTCTAGCACTTCCTCAAAGCCTTGCAAACACTCTTATTGTCCCTATTTCAAAGACTAATAATCCAACATCCTTGACGGAATTTCGACCAATAAGTTTATGTAATGTTCTTTTCAAGGTTATCTCAAAAGTGTTGGTTTACAGGAACTGCCCTCACTTGGATTCCATAATAGGCCATCTTCAATGTAGCTTTATTCTTGGGAGAAAACATTATAATGCTCTTATTGTCCAAGAAGTTGTTCATCATATACATAAAAAGAAAGGTAAGACGAGCTATCTCTTGTTTAAAATTGATTTTGAGAAAGTCTATGATAAGATAGATTGAAACTTTTTGAGATTAACTCTCACAGAGTTTGGATTCCCAGAGCATACTATTCATTTAATCATGAACTGCACTACATTCACTAAACTAACTCTAAAGTGGAATAGTGATGTTCTTCAACGTCCTGGGATCGTATGCCACCATAACTCTCCCTTTTTAGCATGGAGAAGCTTGCTATTATGATTCAAGAAAGAGTAAGCAGTGATGACGGGCAACCTATGATTATTATCAATCATTGTCCTGCAGTATCAAATCTCTTTTTTTCCAGATGATTATCTCCTAATCACCAAAGCAAAATGTTCTCAAGTTAGAATTGTCAAAGAAGTTCTTAATAAGTTTTGCCTAGCTTTTGGATTGAAAGTTGATGTTCAATAGTCTCATTTTTTGGCCTCTAATGTATCGAGGAGGAAAATCTCAAAATTTACTTCTATTATTGATTTTAATCATACCACTAATTTACGTAAATATTTGGGATTTCCGCTTGCTTCTAGGAGAGTGAAAAATGGCGTTTTCTCCTTTATTCTTGACAAAGTTAATGAGAGATAACAGGATTGGAAAAGCATTTGTGAGTATGTGAATTCCAACGGGCATTTGTGGTATTATGGATAAAAGCATATGTGGATTTATTTGGGGCAACAATGGTGGGGTAGAACAAAATCACTCAACCCAAAAGCAAAGGAGTTATGGATATTTGTAAGGCTTGTTGCGCTAATGTTGCTTTGTTGGTTAAACAACCTTGGCCACTTACTCATGAACATAAAAATTTTATGGGTCCAGATTCTGTCTAACAAGTACTTGCCAAGAGGTGATTTGTTGCATGCAAATACTAAACGAGGTGGTGCCTCCACTTGGAATTCAATAATGAAAGCCTTGGAGTATCTCAAACTCACCTTCAAATATCGGGGTGTGTAGAGGTAATATTTCGTTGTTCTATGCTTGTTGGTTAGATGAGGACCTAATTTGTGAAAAAATTATTATTTGATTTTTAACAACCATTTAATTTATGATTCAATCAATCTTTATATAACAGATAATCAAAAGTTATTAGTTATTTTTAAAAAAAATTAAAAACATAAATACATGTAATATTAATGTTAGTCGATACCATGAAGATGTGGTGATTTAAAACTATTTAATAATTTCTCAAATTTTTAAACAGCTTAACTATCTTCATATCAGTGACACACAATTGCTTATTAGGTACATCCTTGTGGACAATTGGGTACGAGTTTTCCCATCATTCTACATGATGTTAAGCAAAAGATGTTGATTGTGATCTTTGATGAAACAGAAGATGATATTATAATTTGGGGGCATCTCATTCAGGGACCTATTCTGCCATATCCAACTATGATTGGTTAAGTCAAGAGCCTGCCATTCACTCAACTTTCACAGAGAGCTGGAACTGGCACTATCAAAAATATTAAAAACAATAATAATAACTTTAATAATAAAACATGTAATTTGTAAATATTTGTTACTAAAGTTTTAGTGACACTTACATTAGTGACAAAAATTACATTTTCGTCAAAAAAAAATTCTCACTGATAAATTATTTTCTTATAGGTAGCTAAATATTCCAAAAAGTAAAAAACATTTCATATGACTTATTCTCTATAAAAGGCTTCCTACTAACCTTTTCCACTATAAGCGACATATTTATTTTGATCCATTTTGTTTCAGGCGTGGCTAACAACAGGATGAAGATGTTATTCATTTATTAAGAGACTACTCATGCAAGACAAGTTTGGTCTTCTAGGCATGGATGGCGCATCAGACTTCTAAGCATGGATGGAGAAAGTTGGTTCCAATTCAACTTAAACGTCAACATGGCACTCTATTTGCTTTTGCTTGTGCTTGCTGGACCATCTGGAGATCCAGAAATGTTGAGATTTTTAGGATAAAATCTTATCAACATTGTACATTGTTAGTCAAAAAAACAATGTATGAGATTCTTTGTTCTTCCCAGCCTTTAGTTTTTGTTTCAAGGCAGTGCTACATCGCATGGACTCCGCCAACTGTTGATTTCATCAAGCTCAACGTGGATGGTAGCTGCATGGTTAATCATGGCCTAGTTTCAACTGGTTACTAGGCTTCTCTGGTAATTTGGTATCACTACTAATATGAATGCTGAGTTCCATGCAATTTATAATGGGTTACAGGTTGTTTGGATTGCTGGCTATAGGAACATTATTTATGAGACATGTTCTCTTATGGCTTACAACTTAATCTCCAACGGTCATTCTCCGTGGCACCCTCGTGCTTCTATCATTAACAGTATAAAGGAACTTGCTGGAAACTCATGGCAGATTTCTTTTCAACATGTTTTGAGAGAAGAAAACTAATGTGCCGACTAGATAGCTAAACAAGGTGTTAGAAAATTGGCATTTCAATTCCAACTCGTTATTTAAATTATTTTTTGTTTTATTATTTTTAAGCAAAAGATTTAGTTAAATATGATTGCTTAATCTTCTGAAGTTAGTTGTTGTTTTCTAACTCTTAGTGATAGATATTTCTCATTCAATATTTATCCAATTTGTTTGTTTTTTAGCTGTTAGTGATAAATATTTTTCATTCAGTTTTTATCCATTTTATTAGTGACAATTAAATAGGCATGTTAGATGTTTTCCTTCCTATATCCATTATGCAGTTCTACAATTAATACGATTGAGCTGGAATTTCACCCATCTTCTATTCCTTGTTTTTTAACTCTGTTTTAACAGTGGCATCAGAACTTTAGTTGATCTTACGAGATCAATTTTTTTTAACTCACAAAACCAATGGCATCCATTAACCTACCTTTAAATCCTCCTTTTATCTTCATTGGTGAAAATTATCACATTTGGTCAGTGAAGAGGGATGATTTTTTGAAAGCCTACAACTTTGGGAAACTGTGACTAAAGACAAACCAATAACTTCTCTACCAGAAAATCCTCCCTTTACACAAATCAAATCCAATAGTGAAGAAAAGGCAAAAATATCCAAAGCCAAGTCTCTTATATAGAATTCTGCAACAGACAATGTGTTTTATAGGATCATGTTGTGTAAAATAGCAAAGGAGGCTCGGGATAGATTGAAAGAAGAATATGAAGGCAACGATAGAACACGCCAAATGCAAGTGTTGAACTTGAAAAGAGAAATTGAATCTCTGCACATGCAGGAGGATGAAACAATTGGTAAATATGTTGATCGTATCTCCTTTATTGTTAATAACATTAGATTGCTTGGTGAAAACTTTGAACAAAAGAATTTTTACAGTAGATTTGGAGAAAGTAGCTGAGCAGGCATATATCAGTGCTACACAGGTAGTTTCAAATTTGTGGGATAGAAAACTTGATCATTTCAATTAGAGAAGCATTACAAAAATGAACAAGAAGGAATTGGTAGTAAATATGCCTGAAATTTTCAATAATGATCAACTTTGTGAGATCTGTCAACAAGGTAAGCAAACAAAGTTGCCATTTCAAGCAAATCAAGCATGGAGTGCTAACCAGAAACTTCAACTCGTCTATACTAAAGTGTGTGACCCAATGAAAATTGAATCCATAAATGGTAACAAATAGTTTCTCCTCTTCATTAATGACTCTACTAGGATGTGTTGGGTCTATTTCATTAAACTCAAGAGTGAAGTCTTTAATATTTTTAAACAATTTAAAGCTTTAGTAGAAAATCAATGTAATCTAAAAATTAAAGCTTTAAGATCTGACAATGGTGGAGAATATACCTCTGCACCGATTATTGAGTTTTGCAATAGTGTTGGCATCAAACATCAACTAACCTTACCATACACACCAAAACAAAATGGTGTTTCTAAAAGGAAAAATAGGACAATAATGGAGATGGCTACGTGTCTTTTGATTGAAAAACAAATGCCAAATTTGTTTTGGGCAGAGGCAGCCAATACCTCTATTTATTTGCTGAACAGACTTCTCACAAAAGGCTTTGCACGATAACACTCCTTATGAAATTTGGTGTGACAACAAACCATCAGTACACTATCTTAGAATTTTTGGGTGTATATGCTTTTATCAAGTGTCAGAAAACCTAAGAGAAGCAAGCTAGACAATAAGGCTCCAAAAGGTATTTTCATGGGCTACAGTTCATCATCCAAAGGCTATAAATTTTTTTGTTTAAAAATAGAAAAAATAATCTTGAGCAGAGAAGTAAAATGTGATGAGGAAGTTGTCTAGGATTGGAAAAATCAGAAGAATTATCATTTTGAATTTGTTTTCAAAAGAACAACCTCAACTTGTAAAAGATGAACTGATTGATGATCTACCAGTGAGGGGCACTAGAACCTTGGAAGATGTTTAGCAGAGGTGTAACTTGGTTATCTTTGAACCAACAAGCTATGTTGAAGCACCAGACTTTCAAGATTGGAGGAGAGTTATGCAAGATGAAGTACACATGATCAACAAATATGGAACTTGGTAACTTGTTGATAGGCCCACAAATCGTAAGGTGATAGGTGTAAAATGGGTTTTTAAGACAAAACCCAATCCTAATGGCTCATATGCAAACACAAAGCTAGACTGGTGGTAAAGGGCTATGCACAACAGCTTGGTGTAAATTACCAAGAAACATTTGCTCCAGTAGCAAGGTATGACACAATTAAACTACTTCTTGCATTTGCAGCTCAAAATTCATGGCAGACTCATCAACTTGACATCAGATCAGCTTTTCTAAATGGTTTGCTTGCTAAAGAGATTTATGTAGAGCAATCTAATGGTTTCACAATTCCTAATAAAGAATATCAAGTCTACTTCTAAAGAAGGCTTTGTATGGACCAAAACAAGCTCCAAGGGCATGGTATGAAAAAATGAACAGTCATCTCATCGAACTTGGTTTCAATAGAAGTCAGAGTGAAGCCACTTTATACGTGAAAGCCTTTTATACCTCATTATAAGTAGGTCTTACATTTTATTTGTTGTAAGTTTGCTCTCTAGGTTTATGCATTTGCCTAGAGAAGCACATTTTGCACCTGCTAAAAGAGTGTTTAGATATGTTAAAGGAACTAGCACACTTGGGATTTTTTTTCAAACATCTGTAGAAAGGAATATGAAGCTAGTGGGTTACTCTAACAGTGATTGGGGTGGTTGCATTGATGATTCCAAAAGCACTTCTAGATATTTATTTTCTTTGGGAACAAAATTTTACAGTTGGAGCTCAAAAAAAAAAGAAAACTACAGTCAAATCAATAGCAAAAGTAAATATATTATTGTTGCCTCTACTGTGAATCAAACTATTTGGCTAAAGAAAATGTTAAAGGACTTGGGGCATGAGCAAACAAAAGCTACTAGGATCATGTGTGACAACATTTCAGCAGTTTCAATGTCAAAATCTTATGCTTCATGGTCGAATGAAACACATCAAGATCAAGTTTCATTTTGTTAGAGAAGTTCAACATTCTAATAAAGTGTTGCTTGTTCATTATTCATCTAAAAACCAGCTAGCTAACATTATTACCAAGGCACTACCAAAGAAAAGATTTAAAGATTTGAGACAAAGAATTAGTGTTTATCATCAAAATGCCAAGGTGGAGTGTTAGACAATTGACATTACGGTTTCAGCTTGTTAATAAAATTACTCAAATATGATTATTTAATCTTCTAAGGTTAGTTATTATTTTTTAGTTGTTAGTGATAGATACTTCTCATTCAATTTTTATCCACTTTGTTTTTTAACTGTTAGTAATAGATATTTCCCATTCAATTTTTATCTACTTGTTAGTGACAATTAAATAAACACATTAGCCATTTTTCTTCCAGTATAAATTCTGCAATTTCTACAATTAATCCGATTGAGCTAGAATTTCACCAATCTTCTATTTCTCATTTTTCAACTTTGTTTTAACACGAGGATCCTCTTCTTTTGTTCAGTTTCTGATTTGGGATATTTTCTATCTCAGTTGAACCTTCTTGTTCTTGTTGATATTATAGGGTGGCTTTTGTTAGGTCATAGTTTTTGTTCTTTATTTTTCTGACTGAAAAAGAAAATGAGGCTTAGATTATACTTAAGATATCAAACGATAAAGGGGGCACTTTTCTGTTTCTATTCACTTTAAATACAATACTTTTAAAAAGGCTTTACTAATAAGCGTCTTTAGAGTATTGATTAAGAAATTAAAAAATTATTAAAAATTACAAGAAAATATATTTTAAAATTATAAGAAAATATAATTTTATGCATCCCAGTAAATTATTTTTCTTTTATTTTTTTAACCAATATTCTAAAAATATTTGTTAACATTTGTCTTTAAAAAATAGTATTGTATGGCTTGCATCAATTTTATTGTACTTTTCTTGCAAGTGTATAAGTATTTTATACAGTTTAAAATTCTCAAATTATTAATTATTTTTAGAATTTTCTTTTTATGATGGTTTTGTTTTTTCTCTTTTTAAATTTCATATACTTATTCTTTCAAGACAATTTTACTATTTTACCTTCTAAAAAAATTATTCATCAAATTTTAAGTGTGTCTATTTTATATTTTGTAGAAACGTATTTATTTATATTAAAAAAAAATGAGAAATGAATTATACTTTCATTTAGTATGTCAAATGCGAAAGGAAATTTACGAAAAGAAAAAAAAATACTTTGCTATGTATTTTTGTATTAAATAAAATATTAAAAAATGACGTTGCATACCTTACATTATCAATTACATTGTGCTTCCCGTCCCAATACATACTTATTTTGTTTTTTATTTATTTTCAAATCTCTAAATTTATTAACTAGTTTTAAATATTTTATGCTATTTTATTCTTTTCAAACTTTAGCTGGTTATACTTTCAAAATAATTTTAAATCTGTATCTCCAAAATTCTTTTATTACTCAATTTTCAACTGTGTATATATATATGAACAAGGTTTATTATTTCAATAATAATTTTTAAAAAATTATTTTTCATTCTTATTTTTTTTTTTTAAATAATTATAAAAATTATCTAATTTTAATCTTTTGAACAAAATTAAATAATAAAAATAGAGAATAACTCAGTTACACTTAGAGTAATTTGATTCCCTTATATATAT
>JAMLFT010005590.1:0-17327 GCA_026544285.1 Pachyrhizus erosus
AGAGAGTCCAAACGTGCATTCAGCAACTGCAATGTATAGCAAGAGACAGGGACAGTGGTACAGTCTTGCCTTGGCAGTGCGGAACAACGGGACATCCTTTCTTGGGTACTGTTCTCGTTGAAATTTTCGTGGAAAAAATTAATTCACATTTTATTTTGGTAAAAGCAATCACAGTAATAAATAAAGAATAATTGTGACAGAAACAACTTAGTAATTATTACTTAGCTAGTAGAATATGGTGTTACTGTTGATCTAATATTAAATTTGTGTTTGCCCACATCTCTTTCTATCTTTTAGACTTTTTTTTCTTTCCAAACTTGGTAATTGGTATGGTCCACAGACAGATTGCAAAATTGAATCAAAGTTTGGGCAATGCCTCCATAATCATCTTTGCTACATTGTGCCTGTGATCACTGATCAATCACGTTAAGATTGGTAAATGAGCTGTGAAACAATGATTTGGTTAAAGATCAAAGTGTGCTGCTGCCTGAACGATGAACCAAAAAGAGCAGGGTTAAACGGTCTCTTTCATGTTTAAGTGGGGATCCCCACATGTCCCACTCTGCAAGAAAAAGGTCTACGTGTATAACAAAAAATGACATCAAAATTTAAAATGTTTACAGAACAAAACTCAGATCAATTATTTTTACTTTGTTATATTCCAATTAAATAAGTCAATATTTATGACACTAAACATTGTGTATTCAATACTACGTGTTACAGGTTTTTAAAATAAGATTTAAATATGAATTTAACTTTTATAAAATAAATTAATGTTGATTTTGATTTTATTATTTTAGAATCGAATAAACTATCATTTTATTTCTTGAAAGAGTGTATTATATAATGTGAAATAAGTAAGTTTTGCCTTTGATCAATGTAAAAAAATATTTAATTTTATCTTTGCATAAAATATTTTTTTTTTCTCATAAAAAATAAAAAGTAAAATAATAATTTCAAATTTTGTGGAAATGATAGCGATTATGTATTTTTTTTAAGAAAGACCTTTAAAATTATATTCAGAGATTAATTTAATTAGAAAAGTTAATGATGAAATGTTAATTAAAAATGAAAACATTTTGGTAGTTGATTGTTCCTTTTTTAGTATAAAATAATTTCAGTTAGACTTAACAAGGCAGTAAGAAAGAGACCCAGTCTCGTTCTCTCTCTATTGTTTCTCTCTGTAAAAGACTCAATGCAGCAAGGGCGTCGTCGTTGCGATTGAAGAAGGCAGACCAAAATGCGGGGTCGTGTTCCCGTGTTGCTGGCGTTAGCCACCGTGGCGGCGGTGGCGGCGGTGGCCTGCGGCGCTTTGGCAAGGACTGTTCTTCCTCTGGAACGAGCCATTCCTCTGAACCAACGAGTGGAGCTGGAGGCGCTGAGAGCCCGCGACAGAGCACGCCACGGTCGAATCTTGCAAGGTGTCTATGGTGGCGTCGTCGACTTCTCCGTCCAAGGAACCTCCGATCCTTACTTCGTTGGGTACGGGTAATTCTTTCTTAGCTTCTTTTCGAAGTGCCTCGTCCATTTTCGTTACGCATTTTCTGGTTGCTCTTATCGCTAGAAGAAGAAAGAGAGAGGAATAGTTAGAGTAAGTAGCATATCGCATTTTTACTCTTGAAGCTTGGGGTTAATCTTGGTTTTCTTGTTCAGGTTGTATTTCACGAAAGTGAAGTTGGGATCTCCTTCTAAAGAATTTTACGTTCAGATTGATACTGGAAGTGACATCTTGTGGCTAAATTGCATTACTTGCAGTAATTGTCCGAAATCTAGTGGGTTGGGGGTGAGAATTTGATGTTTTTAATTGTTGTCATTTAATTTAACATTTATTCTTGTGGATGAGACTCATGAGACTGTAATGGTTTGATCCTCTTGCTGGTGTTATGTTATGCACTCTACAGATTGAGCTCAATTTCTTTGACACGGCTGGCTCGTCCACTGCTGCGCTTGTTTCCTGCGCCGACCCGATGTGTTCTTATGCGGTTCAAACTGCAACAAGTGAATGCTCTTCTCAGGCTAATCAGTGCAGCTACAATTTTCAGTATGGGGATGGAAGTGGGACAACTGGTTATTATATTTCTGATACGATGTATTTTGACACAGTCCTGGGACAGTCTGTGGTTGCTAACTCTTCATCTACCATCGTTTTTGGGTGAGTTCTTATGCTTTTGTGGATAGTTATGACATGTGTGGGGTGGGGACATACAAAGACCAGAGCTGGATCACAGGGTCGGAGGAGCCTAGTTTTTTCGGGTGAAGATTATGTTCTGAGCTTCATTAGTAGTAAACATTGTAACATTAAATTATTGTAGATCTAGCTAACAATAACTGCATAGAAGTCTTGTCAAAAGGTAGATTTGTTTTGAAAGGGGGAAAAGGTAACCTAATATGAGCTGTTTATTTTGAGGTTGTTTACTATTTTACCTATTCTTTCTGCTATGATACTTTGCTCATTCACTCCCTTGTTTATGTTAATATGGGTAATGATTTTAAATGAACTTTTTTGGATGATTGTTTTGGGAACAGGTGTAGCACCTACCAGTCTGGGGATTTGACCAAGACAGAAAAAGCAGTTGATGGAATTTTTGGATTTGGCCCTGGTGCTCTATCTGTTATATCACAATTGTCATCACAGGGTGTAACACCCAAAGTGTTCTCTCATTGCTTAAAAGGATCAGACAATGGAGGAGGCGTGCTAGTTCTTGGTGAAATTTTGGAGCCAAGTATTGTTTATAGTCCACTTGTCCCATCACAGTATGTTCTCTCTTCTGCATTATTTTTCCTTGTTTTCTTTTCTCTGTTAGTCGACATATTATGAAATAATCACATTACAACAAGACATAAAATCAACACTGCTAATTGACATCTTAAAAAAATTAACTAACTAATCATCATTTTGTATCCCTAGCTTACATCAATTTCTGATTTTGTTTGTTGCAATATGTCGATCTGTGGGGAATGCTTATAAAATTGTCATCTATTTACCTTGATTGCAATTTTCTGTAGGGTAATGACTTCTATTTCATTGCATTTAGCCTAGTATGTTGACTTTGGGCAATATTCTTGTTATAAAAGCAAAGTGTTTGGAAGTTTGTATATTTGAGTTCATGCATTTAGCAGAGTACAAAACTTTCTTGGTTTGTCAATGTGATATGTTGTGAATGGCGCAGCCCTCTCCTTACCCAGACTGTTTGTTTTCATGAAGAGCACAATTACATGACATACCCTTGATAAATGAGCATGAATCAACCTGGAAGTGATAAAACCATTTTTAAATTTTTTTTGTGGGGTTTCAAACCCTGCATTTTGCACCATTTATTCAGCAAAAAAAAATTTTTGTTTGTTATAATAAATTTCTAAAAATAACTATAAATGACAATACACAACAAATTTATTTTAATTTAATGAAATAAGTTTTTGAATTGAATACAACAGGTAATATTGCTTACTCAGTTGTCAAATAACCAGCAGTTCTATATATCAGTATATTGCTGTATTCTATAGATTGCTATGTATTTGACTAATTCCTTGATCAAATTTCAGGCCTCATTACAACTTAAATCTTCAGAGTATTGCTGTCAATGGACAACTTCTCCCAGTTGATTCAAATGTATTTGCAACAGCTAACAATCGAGGAACGATAGTGGACTCTGGCACAACATTGGCATACCTTGTTCAAGAAGCATACAATCCTTTTGTTGATGCTGTAAGTTTTCTTTTACTTGAAATTTTGTAGCATTACAGTCTGCTGTGGCTTAATTCTGTGATTTTGTTCTCCAAATGTATTTCTTTAAGTACATAAAATCTGGCATGGCCCTCCACATGCCAATTAATCTGTTTACCCCATCTCTTTGGAAAAAAAAAACTTATTGACTAATTGCAACTTCATAATTATGAGAATTTTTAACACCAGCAGAACCCTGTCTTTGTTTTGCAAAAACAGGGGAGTCGCTGAACTTTTTCACACACTAGACTAAGAGTAAGTATGAAGATGGAAATAGTAACTTCTATAGACCATGGAAATGAGGATCAAGTCGTAATCAAAGAGACTTGGTAATTTCTTAGGAACTTCTTCGACTTGTTAACATATATCAGTGAAGACCCTCACTATACAATGACGAAGTTTTAAGGAGGGTTGTAACTTTATGCTATTGTAGGAACAGAGAGGATGTGTCCATGAGTGAACTTTATTATGGAATTTGATTCTTAGAAATGTTTGCTAGAGAAATTGTCGTGTAGATTGCATGATGTAGTTTTATTACTTTATTTAGGGTTTTAATTTCATAATGAAGATTTTATATTTACTACGCAAATAAACCTGAGACATATGATGACACTGTCCTAATGGACTTATCTTCGTGTGATATGCACAAGTCTCCAAGATACAATAGGTGCTTCTTGTTGTAAATGAAGCATTGAATCTAGCAAGACAATTTTTCTGTAATCCACGAATTCAGAGTGAATGAGAGGAAGGAGAGTGAGGTTTTTAAAATTAGGTTAAGTAAGGAGGTGATTTATTGTATTATTGGTTTTGACCAAGTTGAGTATTGACTTTGACTAGAACCTTGGCGCTTGGGCGTTCATAGCATGATTTTGGACATATTGTATAGTTTGTTGTATCCGGCTAGAGTTTTGGGCTTCCGATGACATTTTGAACTCAATTCCATTCCAATGCATTAGCCTGATATTTTATTACTTGATGTTGAGCAATTTGTGTTAGATATTGAACTTCTATTTTCTTTTTAGCTTCTTTAATACCTTGAGAGTTTTTGTTAACAAAATCCAGTATCCACCTAGGAAGTCAGAATGATAACACCAAATCTTCATTCCATGATACATGGGCTAGTGATTAAATGCAAAACTACTGTTACTGTAGTGTTGTGCTATCAGATAGAATTTGAACTGTAATGCCCACCTATATTCTGATGTTTCAATATGCATTCGACACTAGAGAATGAAAATTTCTTGTAACAATTTTTTACCCTAAAAATATGTTGAAGAGAGGCATACAAATTCTTACCTGCGCTTATTTGTTTTGTAGTTTAAATTTTTAAGAAATGATATATCGTGTACTGATGTTGAATATCTAAATGAATGTGTAGATAACTGCTGCCGTGTCACAGTTTTCGAAAACCATTATTTCAAAAGGAAACCAGTGTTATCTGGTATCAAACAGGTTATTTCAATTTAACCTCAATTTTGTAACAAAGATCTTTAAATTCTTTCATGATAAAAAAATGTTTGCCCTATTACAGTTTCTGAGGATCTCATTTGAATTTATGCTGATTCAGCGTAGGTGATATATTTCCTCAAGTCAGTTTAAACTTCATGGGCGGGGCATCTATGGTTTTAGATCCAGAACATTACCTCATGCATTATGGTTTCCTTGTAAGTATGTCTATTTTTAGTTTGGTCACATTATTGCATCTTCTATCTGTTGCCTAAGTCGGAATAATTCTTTTGAATTGCATATCACTAATAATAGTCTGATGTGTGCTACTTTCACAGGATGGTGCTGCAATGTGGTGCATTGGCTTCCAAAAAGTGGAGGAGGGATTCACAATTTTAGGAGGTTAGAAGCTGGAAAAATTATTTAAACAGAATAAAATCTGCTTAGAGTTTGAAGAAAAACTCACTTTCTCAAAATTGATTACAAAATGGGTTCTTTAGTAAATTGCATAGAAAATCTTCAGTGATGAATATGTCTTGTCTTATATGGTTGTAAACAGTATTCCGTAGTCATTTCATTGAGAATTCTTCATTTTGGTAGACTGAATATGAGATTGGCAAAACTTAAAACACCTGGTATGGTGTTATACAAAAAACCTTAAAAAATATTAGTTTATTTTCAGTGAACATTCAAATGGGATTCTAAAATATGATTAGAAAAAATATTAGATTCTGTTGATGGCATGCCATCATTCAAGTTAATTTTTATTAGAGACTTAATTTTTCAATTTCATATTTATTTTGTGTTACTTATGCATCAAATTCATTAGGTCAGCAAGTGAAGTAGTCCAGTATTTCTAGTATTGAGTTTATCATCTAAGTTGTTTCATTCTTTTGCAGATCTTGTCCTAAAAGATAAGATATTTGTATATGACTTGGCTAATCAACAAATTGGATGGGCCAATTATGATTGTAAGTTCACCAAAGGAACTGAATCTTTCTGCATATATAGTCTTTTACTTTGTCATAATCTTGAGTTGGTGCTCAGGTTCCTTGACTGTAAATGTCTCTGTGGCTACAAGCAAGAGCAAGGATGCATACATCAACAATTCAGGACAAATGAGTGTGAGCTGCTCTCACATAGGCACTCTCTCCAAGTTGCTAGCTGTAGGGATTGCTGCTTTCCTTGTGCACATAATAGTTTTCATGGAGTCCCAATTTTTTTAAACCGCTACCACGAGTCAAAGATCATTCTTTGGAACTTACAGGGTTGGCTGATGTTTTATTTATAATCGGTATACCCTTGTATTGAAACGGGAGGCGGTCTGCTCTGTATTTAATCTCATTGGTATCTTTCCATTAATATGCTGAAAATGAGGAAATTGTAAAGGGGCTCTCTTGTTGGGAACTGGCATATTTGTATATTAGTATGTCTCGAGTAGAAGGAAATTGTACTCTATTTATAAACTGCTCTGACTACATAAAACACTTTACTTGTGATTTTCAGCTAAGGACATAGGAATGTCATATTCTTGGAATTGTGTTCATATTGTCACCAATGGATGTATGTGTGCAGTAACAAAATTGTCGAACGAATGTAATGAAAGCAGGGCAATATTTCTTTGAATAGAGAGATGATTGTTTTTGTTATTCTATTCCATAGTCATGGTTGTTTTTGGAGAATTCTTTGTGGCTTTTTATTGCCCATACATACTATATAATACAAAGAAATGTAGATAAAAGTATGTTAAACATGACAATGCATACACTAAATAGACGTTATGTAGTTAAATTAAGTTCTCCCTAACCATGCCGTCAAAAAATAAAGAATGAGTATATGATGGACACTAAAAGAAAGAATTGGAGAGAGGGAAAGTTTAGTGGATATGAAATTCTATTCAATATTCTACGTTTACATAGAGGAAAAGAAAGATATCTTAGTGTAATAGGTGATGTAACATGATTAAAAAAAGAGATTAAAAATACAAATGTCTAATAAATATTGATCTAATATTTAATATAAAGATGTTTATAATCTATACGTAATCACTTTAAAGACAGAATAAGTGATATAACATGGTAAAAAAGAGATTAAAAATGGAGATATCTTATAAATATTGATATAATATTTAATATAAAGATGTTTATAATCAATATTTCATCACTTTAAAGAGAGATTGAGAGGAAATTGATGGGGAAGATTTAACTTACCTTTGGAAGGATATAAAGTTATAAACATAAAAACATGAAAGAGAAAGAAATAGTTAGGAAAAACAAATTCAGAACTCTTTCTTGCCTCCGTTTGGTACTGTGTAGAAGGGAATGAACTAAAAAACAAAAGAGTAAAGGGCCCCACTTCTGTATGAATCTGTCCATTTTGGGCAGAATGCACAACAAACTGCATTTTGTTTTGTAGAAAGTTAAAATATATATATATATATGTTTTACATGTTTCTTTTTTCATAAAGAATATATATATATATATATTACACAATTAATAAGAAGATAAGAAAACTTTTATTTTTTTTCTAAACTAAACAAACCGTAAATATTTATGTTGCTCAAAAGAGGACGTACAGACACTTATAGAGTGTTTGTTTGAATCTTTTTTCAACCACATCTATATAAGTACATGTCCAATTCAATAGAACATGCAGAAGCAACAAATTGTTGCTTTAAGAATGATACAAGTCCAACCCCTAGTAACGTGCATCCAGGCACGGGGTTAAAATAATGTTTGTCTCATGTTCAATATTTATTTATAAATTTTTATATCAAGAAAATGATAATATGATAATAATTAGAACAAATTATAATTATACTTAATATATTTTATATTAATTACATTTAATTTTATTTTTTTTATACTAACTCATCTTAATATTGAAAAATATTATATTTATGTTTTTTTATATACTGTATTAATCTTCCGTTAATATTTTAAAATATTACATTAACATTCTTTTATATATTATATTAATATCTTTACAAAAGAAATATTACGTGCTTTCTAAACCCCTCTCAAATTTTTTTTATTAATCTCTCTCTAAACATGTATAGTATATGGGTATTTGACATGCATACATGTATAGTTCGCAATCCGCAGTTGAAGAAAAGGAAACAGGAATGAACGGAAATAATGCAATGGACTAATAATGAACTTCAAAGGTGTCCGCGGGAGTCGCTTCAACTTCAAAGGCCAAACATGCTTCTCAATGGACTAATAATGCAAATTTTTCTAAGGAGAATAATAAACAGATTGATAGAATATAAATTAATAATTTAAAGAGTTTTATATTGTTAATTAAATATAAACGATTGTATATAATAAATATATTATTTTTTATAATAATTATCTTAAAATGAAAGTATAATTTTGATTAAAAATTAAACAAGTAAGAAGCGTTTTTAAGAACTTAGGCTTTGAGTTACTGTTACATGTATATAGGAGAGGGGAGATTAAATGCATTGTTGCGCGTTTGCGATTGGAAGCGATTTCTCTGTTGCTTGCATGTTTGAAACAGTCCTCTTACTCATTCCTCAACGCTCCTACGCCCGTCTCTTTCTCTCTCACTCCACAAATTATGCGCTTCTTTGCCTTTTCTTGTACCCCACGCGCCATCATCTCTCATCTAACTTCTTTCAAATTTTGGAATACATCTATTCACATTCCTACCTTTTTCCTCCTTTACTAAAAGAATAAGCCATTTTCTAAACTATATAATCTACATATATATTCAGTACTTTTATTATTATATTCATCATAATAACCAAACTTCCTTAAACGGACAGCATTAATTATCATTACCAAATTAGTGTAATATTACAAAGGAAGACACAATTGAGCATAGCAATACAAATCGCCCATTTTTATCATACTCTGTTTGGCAGTGTGTTTCTGTTCTTGTCTTAATAAGATAAGAAAATTCCATCTTTTGATTCTTTTTCCACTAAACATATTAAACACATTAATTAAATATGTCCAACCAAGGAAAAGTCTCGTTTATTATGTGCACCACAAACTCCTTGGAAATTTAGTAAAAAAAGAATATTATAATTGTAAAACTCCATTATTAATTTAGTACAAGCAAAATAAATCAGGTAATGCCAACCATTTCACACAGCATTTTCCACAAAAAAATAATAGACTTGTGCAAAGAGCAAACCATTTATTAATACCATAAGTTGTTTTATTTTTAATTTCTAAAAATATAATATCAATACTCTTTTTTTTTTTTCAAGAACTAGTAAAAAAGAAAAACTTTTAGATGATAAAAGCAAACTTATCTAAAGTTATGTTAGTTGGTGGTGTGTGTGATGATCTAAAATGGCAGCCAACCAGCCACAGGCATTGACGATTTGTTGATGAGGAGCGAATTTCCGAAATTATGATAAATAACGAACAATTCCAGAGTCAAGAAAGTGAGGGAGCGAGGAGTGTGGCAACTCTCGGGGTAAGGCGCGTGGATGGTTTTATAGTATCGAACGGCCATGCATGCTGAATCCTCCTACACTCACTCACACACACACCACCCTCCTTCTCTCTTTCTCTCTCTCTCTCTCTCTCTCTCTCTCTCTCTCTCTCTCTCTCTGTCCTTCGCCCATATCAAAATCGTATCACACACTTTCTCTCTTCCTTCTTCTCTCACACTGACATCACCAAGGTTTCTTTCGTTTTCCTTTTCATTTTCATTCTCTCGCGAGCGAGAACAATAATCCCCTGCGGTCTCGTCCTCTCTCTCGTTCGCTACTCCTCCACTGATCAGATTCATCATCCATGGCGGTTCCTCCGTCGGTCGCCGCCGTTCCGGCTTCTCTCTACGTCGGCGACCTCCACCCCGAAGTCTCTGACACCCACCTCGTTGACGCATTCTCCGAGTTCAAGAGCCTCGCATCCGTTCGCGTCTGCAAAGACTCCTCCACTGGCAAATCCCTCTGCTACGGCTACGTCAACTTCGTTTCTCCTCAAGACGGTGCGTTTAGCGTTTAACGTTTAACGTTTATTAACCTTTCTTGCTGTTCTTTTTGTTTCCTTTAGGTTCATGCAGTCGTGCTCCATTTTCTTTTAATGAATCTTCGTTTTTTCTTGATTAGTTTCATGTTTTCGTATATAATAAACCTTGAGACTTGTGTGAGAGATCTGAGTGTGTTTATCGTGTTAATGAAATGGTGTTTGTTATAGCAATTCTTGCAATTGAGCTGAAAAATAATTCCACGCTGAATGGGAAAGCGATAAGGGTGATGTGGTCGCGTCGTGATCCTGATGCGAGGAAAAGCACCATAGGGAACTTGTTTGTTAAGGTATCTAATATCTTGAGCTTTAATTTGAAAATTGAAACAGCCAAGACATTGTTTGGTTCTTCGTTGTTTCTGAAAGGGATTCTTACGGTGAGTTTCTTGTGTCCTGGCAGAACTTACCTGAATCGATAGACAATGCTGGACTGCAAGATATGTTCAAAACATATGGGAATATTCTGTCCAGCAAAGTTGTCATGTCTGAGGATGGAAAGAGCAAAGGATACGGCTTTGTTCAATTTGAATCAGAAGAATCTTCCAATGTTGCTATTGAGAAGCTCAATGGCTCTACTGTTGGTGATAAGCAGTTGTATGTGAAATTCTTCGGTGTTCCTTGATAATAATGATGGTCTTCATTTTCTTCCATATATGTTTATATTTTGGAGTTTGGAGTCTGATTTTTGCGTCTCGACAGTTAATATATGTAATTTGTACTCATTTTTGTAGTCCTATTATTTCCTGATACTAATTTTAATCTTGTTATGATTCTTGTCCAGATATGTTGGGAAGTTTGTCAAAAAAAGTGATCGAATTTTGCCTGGCCCTGATGCTAGATATACAAATTTGTACATGAAGAATTTGGACCCAGATATTACAGAAGCAACACTGCAGGAGAAGTTTTCCTATTTTGGGAAAATTGTTAGCTTGGCTATTGCAAAAGACAACAATGGGATGTCCAAGGGTTTTGGCTTTGTGAACTATGACAACCCAGATGATGCTAGAAAGGCATTGGAAGCGATGAATGGATCACAATTAGGTAGTTCATTTATCCTTTTACTGTGTAGGTTTCTGCGGGGCAATGTTGAAATTTCTTGATGTATAATGGTGTATATTATCTGGTTTTGATTTGTCATGAACAGGTTCTAAGATTCTGTATGTAGCTAGAGCACAAAAGAAGGCTGAGCGTGAGCAGATCTTGCACCACCAATTTGAGGAGAAACGGAAGGAACAAATCTTGAAATACAAGGTGATTTCTATGCTTTTCTACTATATTTATCTTGTTGTTTGCATTTCAGTTGTCTTACAGTGTCGTCATTTAACTTCAGGGATCAAACATTTATGTGAAGAACATTGATGATAATGTAAATGATGAAGAACTGAGGGATCATTTTAGTGCATGTGGCACTATAACTTCTGCAAAAGTTATGCGAGATGACAAACGGATGAGTAAAGGGTTTGGCTTTGTCTGCTTCTCCACTCCCGAGGAGGCCAATAAAGCTGTGAATACTTTTCATGGTGAGTTAAGTTGATGATAAGAATGCAAATGCTTACATATGTATGTTTCAATACAAGAATGTAAGAATGCTATGGTATATTTATATTTATTGGATTACAATTTAGAGATTAAATACATGTTATTTTCCATTTTTCATCACATATCTTTCCATTAAGTACACTTTATGTGCTATTATGTAGTATATGTCACTTCATTTTATATTTTGGTGTTAAAATGATTTATGTTGAATATTGGCAAGAATAAACTTTGATAATTCTTTTCTCTCCTTCATCTTATTCCATGAGGATTTTATCATTGCCAAGGAAAGACTAGTAGATGCAATACCCTCCGTGTCTTGTCTTGCAGGCATTCATTTCCATAGTTTCATGAGTTTCTGCTAAGCCCTTTGCAAGGGATTTATGATTTTTCTGTTTTATTTTTCTGTATGTGTACTATGTGCATCGGTATGTACTGTTCTTGAGTGGGTTTCTATTCTTTTAAAAAATTGAAGAGAACGTTACCATTAACCATTTGGTTTATGGGATAAGGCTGGTGTATAAACTCTTGATTTAATTTAAAGTATACTGCGATCTTAACCTAACAAAATTTAAGGGTAGAAGATAATTTTTTGTACATGCTCCTTTTAGAGCAGCCGTTTTCAAGTTTATGATATGTTAACGTGACTTGATCAATCCTACATGTTAATACAAATAATTCCTATCCATAAATCTGAAAATATATTTTGTCATATATCAACTTTGTATATTGGTTTGGAGCTGAAGTTCCGATCTTTTAAATTTTGCATCTCTGCCACTTTACAGATTATTTTTAGTGAAAATTCTATGTTAATAACATTACATTTAGCTCTATTTGTCTGCAATGCCTTGATTATGTTTAAGTTGATGTTATGTGCCACAGGATTCATGTTTCATGGTAAACCACTATATGTTGCTCTTGCTCAGAGGAAAGAGGATAGGAAAGCACAATTGCAGCTCCAGTACGCACAGCAAATGGCAGGACTAGCTGGACCTTCAACTGCCATCATCCCTGGCGGATATCCTCCTTACTACTATGCAGCTACTAGTGTTATTTCACACGTTCCTCCTCGAGCTGGGCTGATGTATCAACATTTGGCATTGAGGCCGGGATGGGGGGCTAATGGCTTTGCACCCCCTGCTAGATCATTTCAACAGTCACCAGTTCCTGCAGTGAGTAACAACTTTGTTTAGGAACCCAAGAAATGCTTTTATCTAATTCACCTTTTCTTGACTTTTTTATTAAGGATTTTTGGGAAAGGAAGTGCCGAATAATTTTTACCTTGAAGGAACTAAATAGCCACATTTATTTTATTTGGAAAAACTAGTCCTGTTTCAACGAGAGTTATACTGAATCGTATATATAATGTCATTCGTTCACAGGTTTCTAACAATACTAGGCAGCACAGGCAAAACAGGGGCAGGTTGAATGGGAATTCAATAACTCAGGGGAATACTCACTCTGCTACTTATTTACCACAAACCCAGCTGATTTCTCAGCCAGTGATCTCTTCAAGAGAGTCAAGTACTCAGCAGGTTGGCTTTTTCTTTTTCTTTTATGTTAATTTTTTGCCCCCCTCATATATAGAACAAGTGATTCCTAATATATTACCCCTTTCTGTTTGCAGTAATAAATGCTTATTTAGTGAACATTTTCTACACAAATATCTGGCCTCTTGGTTGTGCTAGTGCCACTTGTTGCATCCAACAGCACTTTTAAAATGCTCTAAACATATCCACAAACTGAACATGAAATCAGGACTAGTAGAAAAATGTTTTCTGTTTAGTTTTTCGAAATAAAACAATGAAGATTGTTGAATTTTGTTTCAAAATTCATCATTTTAATCCCTTTCTATACATGTGTTTCATAGTTCTGACTTCTTAAGTTTCTATCCTTTGAAGAGAACCGGACAAGCTAAGTACATACCTAGTGGACGCCAGCGTGACATGGAAAAAGGATCTGGATCCTCATCCGGTGGTTCAAATTCTGGCAGAGGGTTGCAGGGGTCAGAAATGCTGCATAGCATGCTTGCTGGTGCTGCTCCTCAGCAGCAGAAAGAGATACTTGGGGAGCATCTTTACCTGCTTGTTCAGAAACTAAAGGCATAACAATCTCCTGTTCTTTTTTGCTTTTTTTTTTTTTTTTTTGGGTTATGGAAGGTTAAGTTTTCAAATTCTTAAGTATATATACTGTGCTATGTTGAGCAGCCTAGCCTAGCAGCAAAAATAACAGGGATGCTTTTGGAGATGGACAATGGAGAATTGCTGCTTCTCCTGGAATCACCAGAGTCTCTTTCTGCCAAGGTGGAAGAAGCTGTCCAAGTGCTTAAGAACTCTAAGACCAAAGTTGCTGGCCAGGACGTACTTCATTCAAATTTCCTTTCTGCTGAGGTTGTAGTTAACTGAAGACTTTTTAACCTGATGATTCTTGTTTGAGCATAGATCATGAAGAGTTGAAGGCCCCAAGAAATCAGAAATTTGAGACATGAATTTTGACATCAATGATTACCTTAGTGTTTGTTCTACAGTATATTTCCTTATGAAAAAGAATTTTCTGTTTTCTTGCCTTAGGTTTGACAAAAATTGGTAGTGATGATAAAAATCAGGGACAAATTTGTTTTGAATTTTGATTACATGGATTAACTTCGACGAATCTTGGTTCAATATTGTTCATTTGGTGTTCATATGCTATACACACGTGTAGGGTATATTCAAGACATGTAAACTATTCTGAATAGACTATAATATGCAAACACATGAGTTTCCTTTTGTAGTTTTGATAATTTAGCCTTAAACTTTTTCCACACTTGCATTCTACCACTTACCCCAAATTGGTTTCTCTTGGCTATAGATTAGAGCATTATTCTTCTGAATCAAAAACTTAAGCAAAGAGTATAAGTCGTCAATTTAAGGTTTGGTGAAGTCATATATGTAGTTATGAATATTTTCTCTTGTGAACATTAGAAATAGACCGTGGCTAACTCAGTTTCTAAAGTTAGTTAAGGAAACTGATTTAAAATATCTCAACACTTACTAATATTGTAATTGATAGATTTATGCACATTGTCAATTTAATTTAAGTATGCAATCGAAATTTATTGACACAAGTGGTTTGGTAGTTAAGTTTTTTTTTTTACTAAGGTTTAAGGTTTGATCATCATTATTGAGTTGCGATTGGAGGTATTTGTTTCAAAATGGATCAATTTAATGAAAAGGAAATTAGTTGAATGTCAAATTTATGATATAATTAATGATACGGATGTCATTAATGATATCTTAAGTTATATATTTACATATTTTAAGTTTCTTTCTTTAAAACCAATGAAGTTATAAAACATTCATAATTGATAAATTTATGTACATGATTTTGAAAGAAAAACACAAGATAAAAGATGAAATAAACATTCAAATATTGAAAAAACATATAGGAAGCAATATAAATTTTGTTTTGCACAAAATTTTGTAAATATTGAATTTTAATAAACCTTTATTAATTTTCATAAAGAAAAAATAAGATTTGAAAACAAAGGCCTCAACATTAAAACACTATGCATGTGACATAATGCTCAAAGTTGTAGCTATAGAAAGTACCTAGTTTTTGAAGTCACAACACTCCATTTTGAAAATAGGCAGAAACGCTAAGAAAAATGTTGCAATATCATTAGCATGAGACTTGCTAACACTTAATGCATTGTAAAATGAGGAAATGTCAAATGCAAAAGTGACACTCTTAAAAGCACCTTTTTGATAGTGTTTCACTGACAAAAAAATACTTTTTTTTTATTGTGTTTGAAACATTGAACTAAGACTTAAAATATAAATAATTATATACCATATTTTAAGCTCAAAACTTAAAAATGTTAATCCCATTATTAAGCTCTAACAATAAAATAATAAAACACTAAAATATATATTTAAAACATTGAGTTCAACTTTTTGAGTGTTCTGACAAAAAAAAAATTGTGTTATAAAAGTTTAAATTTGATGTCTAATAGAGAATACATTTATATTTTATGAAAAAAATTAATTTCTCATCTTATCCATTATATGTTCAAACTTTTGAAAATGATATTTAAATTTTTTTATATTCACATTATCCATATTCATCTTTTACATTTCTCTATTTTTCATTATGTTTTGTTATATTCATGAAAACTCTTATATAATTGAACCCTCTTTTATTCAATACAAGTTTTATTTATGAAATTGACTAATTTATTTTATTAAAATTTTCTATAACAACCCAATGATATAATAATTTAATGTCACGTTTATAATGAAGAATTTCATAAATATGGATGAATCTATTATTGATTATCATTAAGACAAGTCTAATAACACAACTTTTTGATGCATGTTTTTTTTTTATAAAATTTTAAACTTAAGACTTCAATTAATCTAAGGAATTAAAATACTTGAATCAATTTAAATGGAATACATGTCAAGAAAATAAACTTGATCTATTTTAATTAATATGAACTTCAATGTTTATGAAAGAAATTATATTGAATCAGATAATATTATATAAAAAAAATTATAGAAGGATTCAATCTTTAACCATTGTCGCATACCATCTTTTTACACTAAAAATAAAAAAGCATAAACAATAACAATATTAGATTTAATTAGCATTAAATTGTTTTATTATTTTTTATTACTTGTCATCAGTTCCTTGTTTGTTGAAATTGGATCAAATTGTTAGAATTGAGCATTATAACAGTTATTACGAGAATATCTATATTTATTATTTTACTAAAACATGGACCCGTGCAAATATACTGATAAATTGTTGAGAGATTTTTGTTATATAAAAAATATATTAATATTGTTTGTTAATTTTTTACATTCTCGAAAAAAGATATAAAATATATTAAACTTTCCATATATAATAAGAAGTCTAATTTACTACATTACTATAGAAGAGCAGCATATCAATTAGATATTAATTAATAAAAAATGATATATTAAAACTTAATGTATTTATCTTTCATTAAAATTATAAATTTAAATTTAATTTTTTTATGGTGGTACAAATATTTTTTTCATTTAAGAAATTATATATTATTTTTCTCACTTTGAAAAATGAAACTATGAAAGCATTTATAATATATTTTAACCTTTTAAAATTAAAAAACATTTACATTGTTAATTTAATAATTTAAATTACTAATTCAACCCCAAACATTACCAGTTTTAAGAAACATTTTTAAAATTAAAATAAAACTTCCACCATACTCCAAGAAAAACAACCTTCAACAATATCAAACTTGCAAAAGCATATTATAGGTTAATTTCATAAAATTTTAGCAAGCTCAATAATGAACAATAATAAAAATCTAACAAAATAAAAAAAAATATATGATTAAAAATATCATATAGGTAAAAATAAAATAATAATAATAATAATATCAAATAAATAAGACACTATTGTAAAATAAAAACTCCTCCACACAAATAATTAGAAACAATTAAAAAGAGGAATGGCAATGATATTAAACAACTATTTAAACCAAATAGATAAATATAATTGAACCAAAAATAAATTTGAATACAATATTATTTGACAATAATTTAATTAATAATAATATAAATAAATAATAAAGTAATAATAT
>JAMLFT010005591.1:0-17326 GCA_026544285.1 Pachyrhizus erosus
TTTTAATTATGTTTATGATTTAAAATGGGTTTTAACTTAATTATGTTTTTTATTTTATAAATAAATAGTTTAAATATTTTTTTAATTTTTAAAATAATTATTTGATAAATTAGATAATTATAATTTAATAAAAATTAATAAAATGTAAGAATGTCATCATGTGAGGATTTTGTTGGGGTACATTGAAGCACCCAAAGAAAAAGTGTTAAGTTTGGAGAGAGTGAGTGTTAATAAAATATTTAAATTAAAAAAATAAAAATGAACCATGTGTAAAAACGGAATTCACTTAAGCACCCAACTACTGCATTGGAGATGTTGAAAGAAGTTAAAAACTTTAATTACAGTTATTAAATTACAGTAATAGAAACCAATATTGTAGGAAGATATATTTTTTTTTAAGATGATTTGGTTCTCTATGAAAATCAACAAACCTCGAAAAGAGTGTATTTTTGCCTTCTAAATATAACAAAATAGAGAACTATTTTCGGTATTTTGTATGATAAAAACAATCATTTAAATTTATTGTAAGGAATTCAGTTTATTATCAAGTGTGTGTTAGTATAAATCTTTAATAATTGCCTTTAATTCTTACTAGTGTCAATCATATTCGACTTTTAAAAACCAATCTTATCAAAATCAATTTCAATCAACTTTATATTAAACTTATTTACATAGAATTACACTGGCCTTGTTTTTTCTCATGTTCTGTTGAGTGTTTTATATCTTTGTTTTCATTTAACTATTAATTCAATAGTTAAAAGAAGCAACTAGACAAGTGGTTCAGTACTTCAGTAGTCTTTTATATTTATTTTCTTAGGCTAAATTTGCTTTTTTCTTTTCTACCCTTATATGTATTTTTTTTAATTACATTTTAGTCCTTGAGTCTTATTTGTTTTTTTTTTTTTCGACTTTTGTCTGAAAGCCAACATGTTTCTTCTCGGGGCAATCATCGCCCCATGTTATCTCCTTTTCCTTGTAACTTGTTTAAACGTCTCTCCGGGCTAGCAATGTTCCTCCAAAGATAGCCATTGCTTCCACCATCATACACTTACTGCATACAATTGGGTGCACTTTATATACACTGTACTTCTAAAAAAAATAAAATTCTATGATTATTTAATGTTCGAAATTTGAATGGTTTAAGAGGAATTTAAATAATAGCTTAATTGGACAATTAAAAAGAAAGATTTTTTTTATCGAAAATTGAAAAAAAAAATGAAAAATACACAAAAGGAAATTGAATTGACTTTTCTTTTTTTATATCTTTTAGAAAACCGTTAAAGAGATGGTTTAAAAGAACAAGATTTTGACTAAAACTCACATGCTAGGTTTGAAATGAGTTTGGAAATATAATATGAAGGAGTTTGGAAATATAATATGAAAAGAGTTTGAAAAATATATACTTATAGAAAGAGAGGGTCAGGAGGAATAAGTTACTTTAAAATAATTCTCTGCAAAATTACTCCATTAATCTAAGCATTAAATTAATCATTTTTATTAAATAGATCAAGTCTACAAATTATTTAATATTTCGTTAAATTAATTTAAATTTAACATATAATATAATTTTTAAAAATAGTAAATATTGATTATAAAATTATATGACTACAAGTTCAAAAAGCTCCCGAAATTACAGCACCTCAAGAAGTAACGATGATAAGAATGAGGGATAAAAAAATCCATGGTAGTAGTAACCACCACATACCGTGACACGTATCTCAAAAGAGAGAGCGGGAAGCACATTTGGACTAGCATCCTTTGAAACATTGTTATGTTAAGCTTTTCACCTTTTCTGTTTGAGATATCATTCCATCTCATTTGTAACCTTTTAGGTTACCTTGCCTAGAACGTAATCAACATTTGAGGGATTCAAAGGTTTAGAATTATTACCCAATCAACAAATAGGTTTAACTATCCTTTCCACTGACAAAAATCAAGTAAAGAATGATTTCCCCCATCTAAGGGAACAACGACAGAGATCACAAGATAACACTTCTGGTGTAGTTCTTTTACACCTATTCTTTGAGGAGGCCAAAGAATACAGTTAGGATCCAACTATACAACAGCAATAGCCTTATTCCACTTGTTGAGATCCAACTAAAAAGAAGATAATCCTTGTGGTGGAGCACTCTTGACAACTCCTATTCTTTGAGGAGGCCACACAACATGGGTAACCCTTCCCCGAATTAGGCCCAAAGGAATCTGCAAATATGTTATCAGGTTGCACCAAAATTAAAAGAAAAACCATTAGCCATTACCCATATTACAGCATAAACAAAGTCCACAACAACCAATCAGTAAATATTTCCCGTCAAATGTAGCATTCCTAACTACTTAGCACAGAGTTAATGCAGCACATGAAAATTAAAACTATATCAACAAAGTCTTTTTTCACTAGGTGAAGCTAACTACAAGAATCACTCAACTTCATTTGGCTCAGGTAACAACCAAAGTTTTGTACCAAAAGTTAAAAAAAAAATGTTTGGTAATTGACTGATATATTAATAGCCTAATGTCAAGGTTTGCCTAGATGTACCAAAAGACATGGCTAGGCAAATTGAAACAAGCGGAATGTAAATTAGTAAGTTGATCTGGTGATGAAATTACAGTAAGCAGCATTTTGCTTGAATACAATAAGCAATGCAATCTAACGATGCTGAATGAATCAGAAAAACTTCTAGTCTCTATTGGTTTAAAATAAGTCAACAAAATTGCAATTGACAGATAATAAATGTTCATTGCTTTTCTAGCAATAGAAGCCTAATTGCTCAAGCTTTGCCCGGTAATTATTATGAACTGTGATTTATCTTTTGCTCATGTGTGACAGAAATCTTGAGGTTTTTCACACAATATAATACTAAACTATGATTGAGAAGTCCTCATAACCAACTACAATTTTATGTCCTCAACCAACCAGACTACTAAAATTGTAAACATGCCGAAGTTTGCCACCTAACTCTCATTTCAAGCATTAGCTTTTTCTTGCTTCATTTTGCATATCATAACAGTAGCATGCCAGAAACTCAGTGATAATAGCAACTTACTGGTCCAAATGACTTCGAATCCATGCTAGAAGCTGTGTTGTCTCCCTCAACCCAACAATGTCCTAATGGAATCTGAATCACATCACTGTTATGATGAGTGCCAAACCAATCACCAGGTAATGCAGCTATTCTCTTTATGTGTGTCTCCTTGTAATTCAGTGGGGAGCTACAGAAATTTCAGAATCCCAATTAAAAATTCCAAAAACAGAAATTTAGGTCTCAATTATAAATTCTGATAAAACATGAATTATCCTAGACCTAGTAGTAAAGTTCAAGATCGTAAATTAGCATTATTGTGAGCAAGAGCCAACCAATGAATATAAGTTACATAACACGAATTCATTAATGTTTATAAGCCAGATAATATAATTCACACAATGAACAATCTATTGCCGATAACTTCTACTGAGATGCAATATTAATCCAAAGAAATGTTAGTTCACTAGGATCTACAGCCACCTGCTAAATTATCCTTCAGACATCATATAAAAAAGGAAGATATGGCCTATAAATGCAAATTTAATTCTTAAATGCTAAACCCTATACTTGGAAAAGGATGGACAAAAATATTACCGGAAGACCACCACATCTCCATGTGAAAACTTGTAGTTCTTAAGGCAAAATTTCTCAACCAAAACATAGTCATCTGCAGCATAATTAATGGTCAAAAAACAAAAGTGTAATTGTAAAAGCCATTTTTTTATGAACCCTTTCAGAAAGAACAATACCAAAAACATCTTCCATCAGAGAACCGGTTTTAGGATTAAATGTGGGAGACATAGAGCCACCTCGAACTGGAATAACAGTCACAAAACAATCAGACACAGTCACAGTGATTACTGCAGCTGTGACGAATTTTTTAGTACAGTTCCATAGAAAACTGCTTGTTCCCATGTGTTAGGTGCAGTTCTACGTCAAACCCAGTTTTCCACAGCACAACAATAGGAAAAGGGCAACTGAAAGTCAAACCCTGGAAGTCACACTAAAAAATTACAAACTACAAGCAAATATTGTGGTACAGCTTTAAATTCCAAAAAAAGAATCAAACATTAACAAGAAAGTACAGACAGAAAAAGCAAGCAAGCCAGCCACCGATTTACACTTACAATAAGAAAACCCAAGTTCAATGCATATCAGAAGAAGAGAATGGTTATCAGTTTAACATATTCCAATGCTAAACCAATCCACCAAATTGACAAGTTTCCAGAGTACTAAAGCTTAGAGGTGCACATTTCCTTGCTTCTACATGCATCTAGTTTGTATAATTGTTAACACCATGAAATGTGATCTAATGGACCTAAACAGAAGCCCTGCAGTGTTGGAAGAACATAAAACATGTTCATCAACAGGGCATAATAAAAATGCCAAATTGGGAGGTTTACATTGAAGAGGCGATGAAAGTGGCAACACAGATATATTGTACACTTGAGAAAACAAACAACATTGACTTAGGCATTTGATCAAACACCTTGCAAGCACATAGACAAAAGGGGGGTGAGTATCAAAATGCACAACAAATTTTCGTTGACATTAGTGAAAAACTTGATATATCAAGATATGGGTACGCTTAGAAAAGAGAAGGGAGATTTAATTACCGGACAACGAAGGAGAGAGAGACTTGTTTCATCAACGGAACGGTGTAGTTAGTAACAGGGACGTGAGAGTTCTGAGGCGTTGTTGAAAAGAGTCAAATTCAAAAGATATACGGGCCTCGTGGGTAGAATTGAAGCAAATTTCCTAATTTATTAATGTAGACATTTAAAAAGTAATGTGTAAAAAAGTTATTAATTTCTCAAAGATTTTGTGTAAAATAAAATTTAATTTTGTTTTTTATAATTATAAAAAAATTGTTTTAAAAAGTAATTAGGAGTTCATTTATTTAATTTTTCTTATGAAAAACTATAACCACATAAAAATAACTTTTTATATTCAAATTGTAAAATATAAGCTTTTTTCTCTCTTTTTTTTTTATATTCTTAAAAATTTGTTTTAATAATTTTAAATAAAATAGTTTTTCTAAGAGAGTTGTCAAAATAGATTAAAATGGTTTACCTGAACTTATCACGAATTGTTTAAAAGGTAAGTTAACCTAATCTGACTTATTTTTTAATGGGTTCATAAAAAGTTAATTCAACCTAACTCATTAAGGTTAATGAGTTAAAAGAGTTGATCCATCTAAAAATAATAATAATAATTTTTTTGAAAAAAAATGTTCCTATAATTTTTATTTGTAATTTTTTAAATAAATAAAATCAAATTTATTTAAACAATAATTTCTTTAGGCAAACCAAAATTGTATTAAAATAAAAGAAGTGAGTTTATGTTGTGAGTTAGAGGAGTAAATATTTTTTTTACAAACATGTCTTTATCCTACTACAAGTTAACTCAACCCATCACTAATTCAACCTAATAAGTTAGATTTTGAGTGAGTCGGGTCATATTTTGTAAATAATTGAAATGAGTAAAATTTTTCTAACCTAACCTGACTCAAACCCATGGTAGATCGAGTTAACCCACTGGTTTCAACCTATTTTGACAACATTAATAAGAAAGAAACATGGTAAAAAAGGACACTAAAATTTGACACTTCTAAAATAAGAAAATAAAATTTAAAGAATAAAATATAATTACAATTAGACTTAAATATCAATTTAGTTCTTTAAAAGTTGTGTCTTTTTAGTTTTAATCTTTTGAATTTTTTATTTTGATCCTTTAATTTTAATTTTAGTTAGTTTCCTATTGTTAAATAATCTTTTGATTTTAATCTTATCATAATAATAATTTTAATAGTTTATTAACTTATTACATGATTAATAAGTTTGACAACATAGTTATGTGTAACTTTTTTTTATTTATCAAACTATGTTTTTAAATCCTTCATTAATCAATTTCATATTATTAACTGTTTTGAATATATAAAGATTTAAAAACACATTTTACTAAAATAAAATTACACATGAATATTTTGTTAAATCACTTAATGATGTAATAAGTCACTCGACTATGATGATTTAATGTTATTATTTAATAGTAGAGACTAAAACTAAAAAATAATAATTTTAAAGGATCAAAATTAAAAAAATATCAAGGACCAAAACAAAAGAGTGTTGTTTTTCAAAGACCAAATTGATATTTAAGTCTTATATTGATTAAAAAATTAACAATTAAAGTTATGTTGGAATACATGTTAATAGACAATAAATTATAAAAAATTTAAATCTCAATATTAATTTTTACTTAACAATCACGATTATATTTATACACTAAAAATATAAAACTAAAACAATATACATAAATTTTTTTTTTTGGCATTTGAGATGCATGTATTTAGGAGTTACAAAATAAAGTAAACTTGTTAGGTTAACCAACCAACTCAAATGGTCAACAATAGGTTATGAAGAGTTGACCTGATATGATGTTGTTATTGTTATTATTATTTTTAACTTGTAATTGAGGGAGAAAGTTAAACTCTCACTTCTTCCATAAAAAGTTTTTAGTAAAAAGCTCAACTAAAATTGATTATTGTGAATGTTAGATTTCTAAGAATATTTTTAAAATATGCATATCAAATGCAAGAATTTAACATTCCTAACCTAAAATTCTTGAAAACTTAAAAAGAATCCCTTTACCAAACACCCCCTTAGGGTTAAGTTTTTGTTTAGGGAGGTTGTGAGTTTTTTAGTTATAGGTTCTTAAATGAAATTTTTAAAATAAAACATATTTCACAAAAATAGAGTTGAAATAATTTTTAATTCAATTTAAACACTTTCTCAATCATTTACAATATCAAGAAAAAAAAAGTATGAATTTTATTTTTAATTCTTAAAAATTATACTTTCGTTACATTTAATAATGAGTTTTCTCTTACTATTACCATAATCACCAACACTACCAACACCACATCACCATAATCAACACTCTCCTTACCATCACAATAATAATTACTATTGTCATCTTATCACCATCATCATTATTATTATCATTAGTAGCAGTATCTCTAATAACCACTACTCGCATTAAGACTACCACCATTATCATCATTATTATTGTCACCATCACCAGTACACAAACATAATTTTAAATTAATTTTAATATGATAAAAAATTTAAAATAAATTTTTTAACTAAAAATTAGAGAAAAAACTAAAATCAAATTTAAAAACTAAAAACTAATTATTATTTTTAAAGTTTTTAAAATTCATAACTAATAATCACTTTAAACGAGTCCTTAGTTTTTGGGCAAGGATTTCAATTAAATTTTTTAATGGGTATCGAGATTGATGGGAAGTTTAGAATAAATTATTTTTGTGTGTGTGTAAATTTTATTAAATCAACATATCAATCCAACTTACCTAGCTTTACTTAAGGCGAGTTAAAAATAGTTTAGAAAAAAATCGACTTTTTACTATTCTACATGTACCATCTTATTCGTGACATTTGCTTAGATTTATGTAATGTTTTATCTTTTTTCTGTGTAATAATTAAAATAAAAAGATAACAAAAATAAAATAAAAAAAAAGAATATTATTTTGAAAAAAAAATTAAAAAAGCATAAAACATTAATAGATCTTTATAATTAAAATTAAGGCATCTTTGATTACAAAAATAACAACAAATTTTTTTATCCCATTAATTAAAATTAGTTACTTGGATCACATCACCTCATTTAGCTCAGTTAAAGACATTTTAGTTTGACCTGACCATCGGTTGAATTAAGGCCTAAAATACCATATCTAATTAAAATCGATTAATGTCATTATCCAATCGTGAAATGTCTTCAGTTTAATTGATTTCAGGCTTGTTGGGTGGCGATTAATTCTGGTGATTTGAGACAAATCCACAACTCAAACTCCATCGCTTGAAATCCTTATTTTTAAAATGAGTTGTTTGATTTTCAGTCAGATTGAATTTTTTTATCCTCCCTAATCTTAGTTATAATTTGGGCAGAAAATAAAAAACCTTACTTGACCACTGTAAAAAAAGTTACTTATAAAATTTATTTTAAATTAAATTAATTTTAAAGTAAAGTAATTTATATTTAAGTACTTTTATTTTAAAAAAATAATATTAAAAATTAATATAAAACTTTTTATCTAAAAAAAATTACTTAAAGTTCAAAATCAATTTAGATATTGTAATTAAAGTTTACACGATTGAAAAAACCAAGTAATAATTATAAACATAATAACATTTGGACATATCCGATATTCCATTTTCTTCGATATCAAGAAAACAAGGGCACGTGATCATATATATTTAGCCATGAAGCCACGTTGTCACAGTCTAAATAGTTTGAAAACAGAAACGTTCAAATATGAAGATACGTATACATTAAACCAAGCATTTTCTTAATGTAATTTCTAGGCACTAGTGAAAAAAAAAAAAAAGGATTTTTCATAAGACAAGTCATAGTTAGAAAAAGAAACAGGGTGTTTTATAATTTTATTATTATATACTTATTAGAAATAGAATAAAAAACCAACAAGGATAGATATCTTTTTTATATTTAAAAATAATATATATCGAAAAAGTAAGTAAAACCCACCAAAGAGTTCTGTTTTCTTACCAATATACTCTTTCTTTCAAATACTTATCACTAGTCAATGACATATAATGGAGAATAATTATATGGCTACTATTCATAGTATAAACAAATAATTCATTTAAAGAAAAATCCTTTCCATATCAAGTGCTAATATATGTTTTATGGAGATAATCATTCAAATAAAAATAAATGAAAAATCGTTGGTTTTTGTTTTCTTTTAATTATAATTGGAATTGCCACTGTTTATCTTTTTAGGCGGTTGCTTATCGAATTGCTTTTTCACTAATGGCAATGCCTTATTTTTTTTTAAAATAAATTATACTAATCATTGTTAAAATTTTATAAAATTATATAAATATTTTTTTATTTTTTAACTGTTATAAGAATCTTATTATAGAATTGTTAAACGTTAAAAGAGTGTTAGTGTAAGAAATATTAGTGTAATATTATCAAATATAAAAAAAGTTAGTATAAGAATAAAAATAAAAAATAACGTTATACTTAAAAAATTCAGAAATGTGAATATAATTTATTATTTCTGAAATGGGTACGTGTTCTTTTTGATTTTTAATTCTGAAATATATTAAAATTCAGGAAATGATCTGTAAGCTTTTAGTCAAAAAATTAATTTCAAAAGAGAGTTAAATACATTTCAGAATTAAATTTGCCAAACTGATTTGTATATCACTTCTAAATTAAATATGGTATTTTGAAATAACAGTTAAAAAAATGGATGATATCATTAAAAAAAAAAGAGTGGTATAAAAAGTAAAAGTGAGTGAATGTTTTTATTAACCAATAATGAAAAACACGTGAACTGGATGCAATAAAAATGTAATACTTTTAGAATTTGTGTGTTTGATTTTATATTGAATTCTCTATAATTACCTTAAAAAAATCAGTTAACTTTACTTTACGTATATCTTTACATGTTTGATGTGACGTTAAAGAACTAATTTTGTTACTAAAATTGATTATATGACTTGAAGTAGTTTTTTTATAAGTTTGACATTAAATAAAAAAAAATTATACTAAATTTTTTAAACACAAATTATATTACTTCAAAATTATTTTTAAATTTAATTTTACAAAATCAATTTCATTAAAAATTTAATTTTATCAACACTCACTCAAATACATACTTCGTCATCCATATACACTTTGCATTCAATTTTTTTTTTTTCTGGATTACAGATTTTCAATGTAATAATTTGGCATTGTCAAATAAATGTAATCAGTATATTCTCAAAAGAAATTTCTCAATAAAACCACCACAAGAAAGAAATAGCTATCAGAATGAGTAATTTTTTCCCAGTCAATCAAAATGTCATTTTCCAAACTGAATAACTCAATAAAAATATCAGAATAAGTTATTAAAATGTAAATTTGTCAATGCAGAAGGCGAATTATTTTGCTTTACGTGGTTAAGTTGAAAATTGTGAAAATGAAGGAGGAATTAAAGTTGATGTAGAGGCTGTGTATCTTTAACACCTCAACTGCCTTATATCAACTTTCATGTTGTCAATATCTTCGTTTTTGTTTGTTTTAGTCTTTTTGTTTATGCCTTTTGAGTGATTAACATGAATGTCAAGTAACTGTTATTAGTTCTACATTTCTACTTTAAGTATATTTATGAGTCTTATCGGATAATAAGAAAAAAAAATGATAAATTTTCAAGTATAAGCTACGATATCCGGCTAGTCTAGTATTAAACCTAAGTATTTTTTTTTTCAGTAAAAAAGTATAAGCATATTTGAATTGAGAAGATATATTTTTTTTTTATTTTGAATTTTCATATTTCATTAAAAATAATACTATTTTTATTTTTAAATATTTGTATAAAAATATGTCAATTATGTTTTGTTTGACGCTTTCTTTTTAATATTTTTTTATAATTGATCAAAATTATTGAAAATTACTAATTTTAATAGATTTTATCTCTTATTTAATGATCATATCTCATATTTTAAAAATAAAATTAAAAAAATGATAGTTTTTAATAAATTTTAACTAATTATAAAAAAAATATAAAATAAAATGTTGCTAACATTCTTCAAAATAACATTTTTTTTTATAATTTATATTACTTTCTATGCAAAACTTTGAAAAAAAAAAATAAGATGACATTTTTATGATTAAAAATAAACATAAGAAATCAAAACATTTTTTTTAAGCAATAAAGTCCTATATTTTTGAAATGGAATAAGAAAAAAAAATAATCAAACTAAGAGCTTATTTTTTCATTTTCTCAAAAGATAAAATAATAATAATAATAATAATAGTAAAATATTCAAAAAAAACACTTGAAGAACTTCTACATTCTTTTACATTCTTTTGACTAACTTATAATTAATTTATTTAATAACAAGTTTATTTTAATAACTTTTAATTTATTTTCAAATCCTCAACGGGAGATCCAATTGTAAGGTCCTATAGCCAAAAAAAACATCAAATCACTCCTCGGTTAGAAGTAACCACGTAATTCGATGATCTTACATAGGTAAATATCGAAAATTAATGGTGAAAGTATGTCGTTTTTGCTCTTAAATGCTCTAAACTCCGTGGTTATGCATGTTTTCTTAGTTGAGAGAAAACAGAGAAGATTGTTCTTTTTCTTGCAATGAGGGTAAGCATTCGTGAGTGAGTGAAACACCAATACAAAAGAGACAGGGATGGTGGAAAGAAGGTTGAGACTCTAAACTGAATCTAACTGTCTTATTTAAAATTTGTTCACAAAATCCTTTTTGACGAGAGCATTGAAGTGTCTTTTCAGATCAGTTCAGAACATAACTGAAAATCGGGTCAAGGATCAGTCCAACCTTATAAGGCTTGTTTGGTTAGGCCTAGATGAATAGTTTGCAATGTCCAAAAATCAAAACAAAAAATGCAAAGCTGAATAAAGTCTTAGCCATGAACAAGGAAAGACTGTTTGGACTAGTGAACGCTTCAATTAATTCCAATGAATTGAGAATATAATATGGACTGTGATGACAAGGTCACATGTATTTACAAATGGAGAAATTCCTGCACAAACTGAGAATCATTAAAAATTGAAATTTATAAGTTTGAATGAGCTTCTACTAATTGGCAATCACTAGTGGTGACGACATGACGTGGTGAATATAGGGTCTGGCAGTGAGAGGCAAACTTTCTATGTACACAAATAGTCTTTTCAAATTCTCCTTATTGATTGAAGCCAAGTCGTTGATCTCACTGCTGCTAATGTAGATCCAAAGATCATCAGAGTTTACTCTTTTGAGACTGTCTCGACAGAAAGGACAAGATTCAGATCTTGCATGCCTAAACCAATAGAAAAACAAGAATCTTTAGAAGTGAAAATAGTCATCAAACAATAACAGATATGGTAGTAAAATATTTACTGGCTCATATAAAGTTTGGCCTTTGCCAGAAATTAATCACATTTCACAAAAGAAAAAAAAATTAGTGATATGATATTTCTGGTCACTTAAAAAAGTTTCATGAGGATGAATGCAATTATTTGACTACAGAATGCTATATGATCTAGAATATACCAGTTACAAATATTGTAACAAAATGAGAAACGTTAGACAAGGCCTCCAGATTTCATGTTTGCTTTAGATAGAACAACAAATACCACAACTAATTTTGCCAATTCATTGGATTGCAATATGAGTATGACCCACATCAACCCTGCAGACAAGTGGCAGATTCTTTCTTCAATATCCAGTTCTATTCTAGGCCTTGATAAATGTAAGTTTGCTTCTATTCTTCAAGACCAAAACACAAGAGTTCTTTCGCATCAATCATAATTATTAAATTATGAATTTTGATGAGTTAGTATGTTTCATTCCATTTTTTTTAGCCTTATTACCATTTAATCATTAAAGTATTCTGTACTAAAATGTTGTCTCAATTGACTCACCAATCTTGGTAGCATTTCATACACATTGAATGATTGCAGTTGGGCAATACAACCTTGCTATTCATCTCCAAGCAAATACCACACTCTTCTTCTCTCTCCATGTCAATTTCAGAAAGCTTTCCTTTGCTTGTCAGATCTTTAAGCTTATACTTCGTAGCACATAAATGTTTTTGTTTCCGGTCTTCAACATCAGTGATTCCTCTGTGAAGTTGCAATAAAGAGGGAAACACCACACCTGTTATTATAGTCAGAGTGAAAAAGTAATCACATTCGGATTGTGACACACTTCTCCAAAAGAAGTCAAGTAAAGATAATATAGCTTTATCATATGAATGCATGCATGGCATGATTCAATATGATTATTCACTTACCATAGAACTCCTTTAGACTAGCTTTTCTTTCATAAATGGATATGGTTGTCTTCCCATCTTCATATGCCTGTGACAAATCCAATATGTATTAGAGTTTAAGAAATATGCACTGTTAGAGTAAAATTTTTTACACACTATCAACTAATTAAAAACCATTGTTGGTATGACTTTTAAAATAATTATTAGAAAAATAACAAACTTATCATATACAGTGGTTTGTGATTAGATAATAATATAAAATTACTTCATAATGTTAGTGTATAGTCTATTTTCTCTGTAATATCCACTAGCATGACAACAAAACAGTAACGTTGGTTATGGTTACACTTTGCATTATCATATTTGATAATGGAACGTATGCCTTAAAAGGGTATACTTAAAGCGAAAGATAGATATGTTAATAGACAAAGTGAAGAAGCAGGAATACACCTTGTATATAAGAATTCTGAGCAATCCTAAGGCTCCAGCAAGGTGACAGTCAGTCCACTTAACCAGAAAAAGGAAGAATTGAGCTGCTGGGCTGTAGGACAATCTCATTTGGAAGCAGGAACCACCACTTGGATACTCAGAAGCTCTGATTCAAACCATATTTAGCACAAAAAATAGGTTTAAAACCTTAGATAATGAAAAATTTTCAATTTTTTAGTTGAGGAATTGAATGAAAAAAATGGATGTTTCAAGAGATAAGCTTTTAAAGTGGGCACATAGAAGCTTTTTCATCTCATTTTGATGTGCTAATAGTAGGAGTCTACACTAAAATAGTGTTAAAAAAACAAAAAGGTTGGATCATCTCAGAGCATTAAAATGCTAATAAAATTGAAAGCTAGGAGTGATACAGACAATTTCAAACATTTCTCATATTGTCTAGTAGCCCAATAATCTGCTATGATTTTAAACGGGCCCATTCAAAAATTGAAAATTTTATTTGCTATTATAAAGTGAAAACTTTGAAGGGTATTTAATTAAGTTGCACAGAAAGCACCACCATTATACAAAAATAAAATGTAAAAAAGGTACACTTTAATTAACTTGACCGATGTCCTCTTTACAAAAAGAGGAGGGGGACATTGCCGCAAATGGGGCATCCTTGCCACCCTATGGGAAAACACCAAAAGAATTGAACTCCCCATTGCCCAATCTCCTTCAAAATGAAAACTTTATTCAAAAAGAGGTTCAATAAAAAAAGCATATAGAGCCAGCCCTTGTGATTTTGCTTTCTTAATCCATGTTCCATGGTAAACATATACAGTATACACCCTCTTTTCCTTTCCTTCAACTTAATTTCCTATTTTGTTGTCTCCACCTCAAGCGTACAATTCATTGGTCTTTTGCATCAGCTTAAGCATAGGAAGAAATTATTATAAAAAAAGAAAAACAAAACCATGACATTGTAAGACGCAAGGATCAACAGAACCAAACTACAATTAAAAGGGAAAAAATATAGTTTTCATCTAAATAGCTCCATACAAGATTGCAGCCACTATAAGTTACAACTCACAACCCACAAGTTAACATCCAGAGAGACCTGAAATTTAGCATCTTCTCCAAAAAGGCAGACATTTGAGAAAAGGGTAGCATCCAAAGTCACGTAATGATAATCCAACACAATCATAACCCAAAAAACAAGAACTTGTTTGGGTTGAAATTGGAAAGAGAAAAAGGAAGAGTTAAATTTACAGTGTGTTGGCAAACTGGATGTCAGCTTCAAGAGCTTTGAGTGAATCCTTGAAAGACTTTCGCATCTTTCCTTCTCCTTCTCTGTTCTTCCTCCTTTTCAGTCCAAACCCCATTCACAAACTCTCACAACAAAACTAGTGTCATGACAAAAAGCCTCACAAATCCTGTGACTCTTCTTCCTAGTCCTAGTTCTATAGGAAATACTATGTAAAACCCAACATAAGTACCTCGTTTTACCCCTTCATCGTACCAAACTAGCCAGAAAAGTGAGCAGTTTCAGACGAAGAGAGAGAGGGAGAGAGAGTGGGGAAAGTAAAAAGTGTTGAGCAGTGTTGCTGGTTTTCGCTTGAGCTACACGTAACTCGTTTGTTTTGTATTTGTACACTACATACATTGCCTTAAGTAGATGTATCTCACGTCATGGTCATGAGTTTGCTTTAAATATTTCCCAAACAACACTTATTCTTTTTTCTCTTTTTCCTTTCTCGAGATTCTTGCAAGATTCATTTTGCTCGTTTCCCCGTGACAAACGTTTCCACGAGAAATTCTTAAATGCTTTCGAGCTCTTGCAATGGGGAATTGTATTGTACCACTTCACTTGACAGATGACGAGCTCTCTCCATCTCTCAATACTAATCATAAAATTTGTAGGTACTCAGAATTTTAATAACAATTTAGAGAATAAATAGTTTGTGAACTTGACTGTGTAAATGATTTCTATATCATTCACTCACAAATCAATAAGTTTGTCCATCCAGTGTGCCTGATAATTAGTGCGACAATATTTGAGTTTAATTATTAATTTTAAATTTAAGTTTTGAATATCAGAAAAAAAATAAAATTGTTGTTCAAGCTAATACTAATAAAATACTTGTGGTATAAAGTGATATGATAAGATATTTATTAATTATTTTTTTGTACTTTAAAGGATTTTTAATAGTACATAGTAGATATTAGTTAAACACAAAATATTTAGATTTAAATAATATTTTAATGTTTATAAAATAAAAAAATTATTTTAAATTTTAAATTTCTTTCGACAAATCAAACGTCATTGTTACACTGTTAATTAATTATATTACTTGAAAGTAGGAATTAAAATTAAAATTAAAATTTTTTTAAAATTAAAAAATTAAAATAAAAAACTATTTTATAAAGAACCAAAAAAATTATTCAAGTCAAAGATTTATCTTGCTCCCAAAGCCTAACAATTGACATGAAAGGGACTTGCCAAATTTCTCTTACTAAGTTAACAAACTTGTGTAGCCAATCTTCATGTTTATTTATTTAAGTTTAAATTCATTTTTTATTTTTATATTTTTATGATTATATAATTTTAGTTTTTTTTTTTAAAAATTATTATATATTTGAACATATATATTTTTAAAATTTAACTTTTTTGATTCACACTTAATTATTCATCAATTTTTTAATAGAAATGATTAACATGATAGTTTGACACATATTAATGTGATATTTGCATTTTAAATTTTAATCTTGTTTCCATATCAGTGCATTATCAATATCATGTGGATATATGTGTCAAATTGTCAGGTCATCTACAATATCAATATATTAATGTCACATCATTACTAATTTGTTAAATTTTAAATATGTCTACCAAATGTAATAAAAAATTTAAGGATTAAAATTATACAATTAAAAATTTTAAAGACTAAAGGTGGATTTAAGTAATTTATTTATGATTTAAATATGTTTTTATCCTTAACAAGTTTTGAATTTAACATCTAATTTCTAATAATTTTTTTTTGGTCCCTAAATTTTTTTTTATTTTATAATTCAAGTTTTTTCAAAGATTAAAAATATATTTAAACTAAAAATAAAATTTATTTTTGTTTTTCAGTTCACGGTCGCTTCTAAATTACTAAGGATAAAATTTTATTACTTAAATTAGTTTAATGATATTTTTTGACAGAAAATTAGTTTAATGATCTTTCTAATTTATTTAGGTTGGAAATTAATAAAACAACGAATTAGATCCTATTAAATAATTTGGGTAGACGCTCTATTTAGTGAGCATCACCACATATAATTCACCTAATGCTATAAAATGTGTTAAAGAAAGCATTAAAAAAAAGTGTTTGTAAGAATCCTGTTATCCATATTTGTTGTGTTGGATTTCCTTTCACGTTGAAATCGAACCAAGAAATTGGAGTGTTGGACAATATTTGTTGGTAATTTAATTATTTACAGCGGTTGAAGATGATGCAATATCTCTTATTTTCAATCATCTTTCTGCAACAAAAGTTTAGTTAGTTAATCTTCACGCCACGACGGAATCTAATCCTAATGCAACCTTTTCTTTTTGTCCAGAACAATTTTGGATTGATAGATTCCTTGCCAAAAGAAAAGATGAATTTTGGATTATACTTGCAAGTAACGTGTGAATAAGTTGTTCAAGAAGCTACGTTTCTTAACCCCGTGGATTTTAAAATGATTGTTCATTGGCCATAAATCATTTCGAATTTTGATTCTTGTGGTTAACAACTACCATATCATTCTTGTGTTTAGCATGAAACATTGGCAATTTCTTCTGGATAGTACGTGACCAAGTACCCTCTCATTGTCCATAGTTATATACTTCCTTGTTGCTAATCTGAATTAGGGGTTAGTAAGGGATTATCTTTATCCTTATCTCAATTTAAAATTTTGATGGTATGATTTATATGAATCAAGTTTTAAAATATGATATATCAATATTAATTTTATATATAATTAAATCATAAAATAAAAAATATATAATTTAAATTAAAATATATTTTAAT